>ONZH01018938.1:0-128576 GCA_900303285.1 Rhinella marina | reverse complement strand
GTGACGGGCAACCTTAGCAATTGGCTGGTGCAGTACCCTAATTTGGGCTAGTTTAGTAATAATTCCTGAAGCCACCAATATCCAGTTATCTTGCATCATGTCTTGTGTACCGTATTTTTCGCCCTATAAGACGCACCGGCCCATAAGACGCACCTAGGTTTTAGTGTAGGAAAATAAGAAAAAATATTTTTCATCAGATCCTCTTATCAGACTGCCCATAAATTTAGGACATCACATCAGACCCCCATATCAGCCCCCTGTGCCCCCATACCATCTCACTGTGCCCCCACCAGACCTCAGATCAGCAGAATGTGCCCCCATCAGACCTCAGATCAGCAGAATGTGCCCCCATCAGACCTCAGATCAGCAGAATGTGCCCCCATCAGACCTCAGATCAGCAGAATGTGCCCCCATCAGACCTCAGATCAGCAGAATGTGCCCCCATCAGACCTCAGATCAGCAGAATGTGCCCCCATCAGACCTCAGATCAGCAGAATGTGCCCCCATCAGACCTCAGATCAGCAGAATGTGCCCCCATCAGACCTCAGATCAGCAGAATGTGCCCCCATCATACCTCAGATCAGCAGAATGTGCCCCCATCATACCTCAAATCAGCAGAATGTGCCCCCATAAGACCTCACATCAGCAGAATGTGCCCCATCAGACCTCATATCATGCCCCCATCAGACCTCAGATCAGCAGAATGTGCCCCCATCAGACCTCAGATTAGCGTCTTGTGCCCTATCAGACCTCAGATCAGCCCACCCAGCCACTGATAAAGACCATACTTACCGTACCTGTTCTGCGCTGCCGCTGCTGTCCGGTCCCACGCTCCGCGCTCCTCTCTCTTCCCTGCCGGCACGCACTATGACCTGACGCCGCAGCGTCAGGTCATAGTGCGTGCCGGCAGGAAGAGAGAAGAGCGCGGAGCGTGGGACCGGACGGCAGCAGCAGCGCAGAACAGGTAAGTATGGTCTTTATCAGTGGCTGGGTGGGCTGATCTGAGGTCTGATGGGGGGTCCCTACGTACAAGTGAACGCTTCCTTATGGAAGCGCTCACTTGTATTCGCCCTATAAGACGCACAGCATTTTTCCCCCTACTTTTGGGGGAAAAAAGTGCGTCTTATAGGGCGAAAAATACGGTACTTTTGTCATGTGTAAGTGTGTTTGCATTTCTGCTCCAACTTGAGTAGTGACTGCTCCCAAAACCAGTATGGCAGCGAGCAAAAATCTGTCCTGTAATGTGTTTTCTGCAAGGGACTAAAGACTATGAAATAGACTTACGGTAATGGTGTGAGTGGCACCGAATAAAGGAACAAGCACAGTCAAGTGAGATCCTAGCAGACGACCGGAAGGAGCCTCAAGGGAAAAGTAAGCTCGCATAACGGTGGTGGTCACAAGTGTGTTTAAGAGCAGATAGTGTGGACTTTGTTGTGCTAAATGTAAAACGTGGGTGTGGTGCGAGATCTTGTATGGTGGCTGATGGAGCAATGATCTATTAAGGTGTCTGTGAATAATATTATAAAGGTAAAAAAATTTAACTTCACAGGACAGGAAATTGTTTTGATGGTTGTCAGATCAAGTCTGTCTCAGTAAATCCTATCACTTCCAACAGTAGAGTTATATGATTCAACCAGTTTAAGAGCACGTAATTTTAATGCTTCATTTCTCTCAGAGAAGACAAACTCCACCTTTCTATGAAAGATGCAGCACAGTGACCAGAAGTTTTGTTGGTTTGAGGATCATCCAAGACAAGGACCCTAATCAACAGAGGTTATCACACCGGAACCAGTTATATGGCCTCAGTCAGCAGTCGAAGTGGATTTTTCTCTTTATAAACATCTATGGACTTTATAAACAGACTATCGCAAATTAATATTTATTGATATATGTGAGAGCTCTCTCCCTGAAGTTCGATCACTCTCAGTGGGGGACTGTAGAAATATACAGATATGGGTTATGATAAAATGTATATCTATCCATATGTATTATATAAATGTCTATCTATGTATTATATAAGTGTATAAAATCTTGGGTGTAGACTGAATTGTAAAACAATGGAGAATCACTCTATAGATGAAGGTCTAAATACGGTTTCAAACCAGTTTGTCAGGGTTAATTGAAATATCAGGAAGCCTCTTTGCATTGGTAATCAAGGTGCCAGAAGAAATGTTTTGGTGAATTACATTTCAAAGGCTCCTGGGTGTTTTTCCCATTCCATTGCAAATAGCCACTATTGTGTGGCCAGGTTACATGTCTCCAACTTGAGTAGTTTGCGTTTGGGTGAAAACAAGGAAGAGACAGGTAATTGTAAAATGTTCATGTGGGAACATCGGCCTGATTCCCGTGCGCAGATAGAGGGTGGAGAAATCTGAAGATCAAAACATTATTTTGATCTTGAATGAGATTAGTCGGCACCAGTGGCATGGGAACCACACAGGGGGATGCTTCAATTTAGGATAAAAAAAAACCTTGGCCATGGTCACTGGGAGATCCTGGGAGGAGGATCCAAGGGGGAAGGAGCCTATAAATCATACAGGTTGGGTCCCAGGAGAATTCTGGACATCAGACCAGGCCAGACAGAACTTAGTTCAGCCTTGGGTAACTATATGGTGATTCTTTATTGTTGAATTATTGTTGATTATTGTGCTGTAGGGTTATTTTTGGAGGAACCATCTGTATTGTTGTGTTTTTCTGGCTAATATTCTAGGTCTGTTTGTATCAGTGTGGTTTTATATTTTCCAGTGTTTGATTGTTGGTTGATATTTTTCTATTTTCACACAGTTCATTTGTGTCTATAAATAATATAATTTCTTTTGTTTCTATGCACGGTTGTTGTGTGCTTTCTTCGCCGACCGTCCCCTAGAATTTACGTGAGGATATTATTATTGTTCAGTATTATTATGCTTTAATTTTAATATTGTCAATAATCATATTTCTTACATAATTTGGCGAGCCAGGTAGGAGGGGAAAAGGTGTGGCCGGAGAGTATATTAATAACTGTGCATATTTTTATTTGTAGTATCATCTGTGCTGTGTGAGAAAAAAAAATGAGTGGTGTTAAATCAATTTCTGTGTGGTAGTGGAGCTCTGTTAGAGCAGCCATTGTAATTGTTTTTGCCATGTTGATTATAAAAAGAGACTGTCAGTATATTCTGAATCATTTGTACTGGATTGCTGTTGATAACTCTGCTATTAACTTTGGTTATATAGTTGGTTGTAATTGTTGTGTAAAATTTACCATGGAGTGCTTCTTGAAAAAAATTGCAAAGGTCAAGGATACTAAAATGATTGTGAATTTGATGGTGGGTTCTAGAGATCCCTGGTTAGAAGCCAGAAGTTTTGTGACCAATGCAATTTCTGTCAAGAAGTTTACAAAGTCTGAAGGAAAAGGTGCTCTAGTTTTTGCTGCCTGTTGGATAGCAGAGCAGTATTCAAAACTGAAGGAGCAAAATGAAATTCTACACAACAAAGTTGAGTGTTTATACCAGTTATATGGAGGTATGAGAGAACAAAAAGAAAATTTAGAAGATCGTATACAAGAACTGTCAAAAGAGGTTGAAACATTAAAGGTGTCTGCTAAAATTGCTGCTGCTATGTCTGTTAGCAACCAGCTTCTTACAGCAGAGAACAGAAGTTTAAAGATGGAAATTGAGCAGCTTAATGAGAGGCTGAATGTGGCAGAAAAACATGCTGTTGGGCTGATGGCTTCCCCCAGCACAAAGCAGGCTGATAAGTCCAAAGATAGGTGTGAGACACCAGACAACAGTGTCCAAGTGTCCTCTGTTAAAACGGTAAATACAAATGGTGGATTTAAGCCTTCTAGTCGGTACAATCCAGTCAAGTGCTTTTCTTGTGGTTGGCTGGGGCATATTGCTAAGTATTGTCGGTTTTCTGTTAGTGAGACACAGAAAGAGGACAATAGGATAAAGTGCTTTGCGTGTGGACGTGTGGGTCACATCGCAAGGTACTGCCCAGCACAAATGGAAAAGCATTTGAGAACTTGTTATTCTTGTGGTAAGAAAGGGCATATTTCTAGTAACTGCTACACTTTAAAGGGTGCAGCAAGGGACCCAAGACATGGGGAAAATGAACCCAAAATGGACGGAAAGAGGCAGGGAAATTCGTCCTTATGGCGGGAATATAGTAACTGGCAATGTGTATGCCAAAGACCTTCCCACTGGGTTCCAATCCATGTGGTCAAAGCCCAAAACGAAAAGTTAGAAAATGAAGTAAGAAAACTTAGATTAATGATTAAAACCACTGGAGTCGAAGGCTTAAAAACACCAAAAGGTATTTCAAGTGCAGAAGAGGGGTCTTCTAGAGTGAACCTTTCTTGAGGAGATCTTGTTTTGTTTTATTAATGTTTTACTAGTTTTGTCTTTCAGGGAAAAATGGAGATTTACAAAACATGGAGATGTGCAGTTTTAACATTTTTTTCCTTGCAGTCAATAACTAGATATTAGAGGACCTTTCTGTATTGTTTTATTTTTTTTTACTTTTAAGGAGAAGCCTCTAAATTTACTAATGTAATGTATAGATGGGCATACTAAATTCTAAATTGATCTTTTTTTTGCTGTTTGGTTTTTCCCCAAAAGCCTATACTGTATAGAAAGTAAATAGCTGCTATTGTGAGGCAAATGTGACACTGAGGATATCTTCTGATTGTATTTGGGGACAATCACACCTCTCTAGGAATGTGGCTGACCATAATCAGGGTGTAGTCTCATTCATGCATTCTGATTGTGCACTGGTTTGCATATCTTTTACGTTTTTGTGCATTGGTCTCACTGGCAGCAAGTTTAATGATTTCTATTAACAGGTTGCATGCTCCTTAATATCCATGATAAAAAAAAATAATGGTATAAAAAGCAACATTCAATCTGGATTTTTATTTTTACATGTTGTTGTTTTTGTGTGGCTAATATATGTGAGATTGATAAGTATCAGTTGCAATAAATATGTTGTATGGATTTTTTTCCCTAAAGTTTACAAGGTTTCTCCAGAAAAAAAAATCGTTTCTCAAAATGAGTTCCCCTCCTTTTATAAACTAATGTTTTTGTCTTCTTATGATAGAACTTGGAACTGATATAGAGGTGCTGAGACATAGGTGACGGGCAACCTTAGCAATTGGCTGGTGCAGTACCCTAATTTGGGCTAGTTTAGTAATAATTCCTGAAGCCACCAATATCCAGTTATCTTGCATCATGTCTTGTGTACCGTATTTTTCGCCCTATAAGACGCACCGGCCCATAAGACGCACCTAGGTTTTAGTGTAGGAAAATAAGAAAAAAATATTTTTCATCAGATCCTCTTATCAGACTGCCCATAAATTTAAGGACATCACATCAGACCCCCATATCAGCCCCCTGTGCCCCCATACCATCTCACTGTGCCCCCACCAGACCTCAGATCAGCAGAATGTGCCCCCATCAGACCTCAGATCAGCAGAATGTGCCCCCATCAGACCTCAGATCAGCAGAATGTGCCCCCATCAGACCTCAGATCAGCAGAATGTGCCCCCATCAGACCTCAGATCAGCAGAATGTGCCCCCATCAGACCTCAGATCAGCAGAATGTGCCCCCATCAGACCTCAGATCAGCAGAATGTGCCCCATCAGACCTCAGATCAGCAGAATGTGCCCCCATCAGACCTCAGATCAGCAGAATGTGCCCCCATCATACCTCAGATCAGCAGAATGTGCCCCCATCATACCTCAAATCAGCAGAATGTGCCCCCATAAGACCTCACATCAGCAGAATGTGCCCCCATCAGACCTCATATCATGCCCCCATCAGACCTCAGATCAGCAGAATGTGCCCCCATCAGACCTCAGATTAGCGTCTTGTGCCCCTATCAGACCTCAGATCAGCCCACCCAGCCACTGATAAAGACCATACTTACCGTACCTGTTCTGCGCTGCCGCTGCTGTCCGGTCCCACGCTCCGCGCTCCTCTCTCTTCCCTGCCGGCACGCACTATGACCTGACGCCGCAGCGTCAGGTCATAGTGCGTGCCGGCAGGGAAGAGAGAAGAGCGCGGAGCGTGGGACCGGACGGCAGCAGCAGCGCAGAACAGGTAAGTATGGTCTTTATCAGTGGCTGGGTGGGCTGATCTGAGGTCTGATGGGGGTCCCTACGTACAAGTGAACGCTTCCTTATGGAAGCGCTCACTTGTATTCGCCCTATAAGACGCACAGCATTTTTCCCCCTACTTTTGGGGGAAAAAAGTGCGTCTTATAGGGCGAAAAATACGGTACTTTGTCATGTGTAAGTGTGTTTGCATTTCTGCTCCAACTTGAGTAGTGACTGCTCCCAAAACCAGTATGGCAGCGAGCAAAAATCTGTCCTGTAATGTGTTTTCTGCAAGGGACTAAAGACTATGAAATAGACTTACGGTAATGGTGTGAGTGGCACCGAATAAAGGAACAAGCACAGTCAAGTGAGATCCTAGCAGACGACCGGAAGGAGCCTCAAGGGAAAAGTAAGCTCGCATAACGGTGGTGGTCACAAGTGTGTTTAAGAGCAGATAGTGTGGACTTTGTTGTGCTAAATGTAAAACGTGGGTGTGGTGCGAGATCTTGTATGGTGGCTGATGGAGCAATGATCTATTAAGGTGTCTGTGAATAATATTATAAAGGTAAAAAAATTTAACTTCACAGGACAGGAAATTGTTTTGATGGTTGTCAGATCAAGTCTGTCTCAGTAAATCCTATCACTTCCAACAGTAGAGTTATATGATTCAACCAGTTTAAGAGCACGTAATTTTAATGCTTCATTTCTCTCAGAGAAGACAAACTCCACCTTTCTATGAAAGATGCAGCACAGTGACCAGAAGTTTTGTTGGTTTGAGGATCATCCAAGACAAGGACCCTAATCAACAGAGGTTATCACACCGGAACCAGTTATATGGCCTCAGTCAGCAGTCGAAGTGGATTTTTCTCTTTATAAACATCTATGGACTTTATAAACAGACTATCGCAAATTAATATTTATTGATATATGTGAGAGCTCTCTCCCTGAAGTTCGATCACTCTCAAGTGGGGGACTGTAGAAATATACAGATATGGGTTATGATAAAATGTATATCTATCCATATGTATTATATAAATGTCTATCTATGTATTATATAAGTGTATAAAATCTTGGGTGTAGACTGAATTGTAAAACAATGGAGAATCACTCTATAGATGAAGGTCTAAATACGGTTTCAAACCAGTTTGTCAGGGTTAATTGAAATATCAGGAAGCCTCTTTGCATTGGTAATCAAGGTGCCAGAAGAAATGTTTTGGTGAATTACATTTCAAAGGCTCCTGGGTGTTTTTCCCATTCCATTGCAAATAGCCACTATTGTGTGGCCAGGTTACATGTCTCCAACTTGAGTAGTTTGCGTTTGGGTGAAAACAAGGAAGAGACAGGTAATTGTAAAATGTTCATGTGGGAACATCGGCCTGATTCCCGTGCGCAGATAGAGGGTGGAGAAATCTGAAGATCAAAACATTATTTTGATCTTGAATGAGATTAGTCGGCACCAGTGGCATGGGAACCTCACAGGGGGGATGCTTCAATTTAGGATAAAAAAAACCTTGGCCATGGTCACTGGGAGATCCTGGGAGGAGGATCCAAGGGGGAAGGAGCCTGTAAATCATACAGGTTGGGTCCCAGGAGGATTCTGGACATCAGACCAGGCCAGACAGAACTTAGTTCAGCCTTGGGTAACTTTATGGTGATTCTTTATTGTTGAATTATTGTTGATTATTGTGCTGTAGGGTTATTTTTGGAGGAACCGTCTGTATTGTTGTGTTTTTCTGGCTAATATTCTAGGTCTGTTTGCATCAGTGTGGTTTTATATTTTCCAGTGTTTGATTGTTGGTTGATATTTTTCTATTTTCACACAGTTCATTTGTGTCTATAAATAATATAATTTCTTTTGTTTCTATGCACGGTTGTTGTGTGCTTTCTTCGCCGACCGTCCCCTAGAATTTGCGTGAGGATATTATTATTGTTCAGTATTATTATGCTTTAATTTTAATATTGTCAATAATCATATTTCTTACAGCAGGACTATGTTCTCATCACGGGCAACCTTGATGCAACCCATTATCTTATTGGCCTTGGCAGCAGCTGTCTGACACTGGTTTCTACAGCTTAGTTTGCTGTTCACTAAAATTCCTAGGTCCTTTTCCATGTATGTGTTACCCAGTGTTTTACCATTTAGTATGTACTGGTGACTTGCATTATTCCTTTCCATGAGCATAACCTTACATTTGTCAGTGTTTTTTTTTTAAACTGTATATTTTTATTGGTACAAATGAACACATTTTCAATAATACAGAAAAACGAAGACATTGGGTTGTACAGCAAAAGGAGGTGAGAATACCCAACTCGCCAGTGAAGTGGGCTTAACGTTAAAATAAACAACATGGAAATAAGACAGGACAAAGACAAACAGAAAAGGGAAGGGGAAGAGAGGAAAGGTAGGGGCAGAAGGAGGAAAGAGAATCTAAGAGTAAGTGGGATTGGCGTCCCAGGGCGACCAGATCGCATTGAATTGTTGAACAGTATTATTGAGGGAGGCTGTGAGAGAGTCAAGGGATCTAATGTCGCGTATTCTACTGAGGAACATAGATTTAGAAGGTGGATTCATCTGTTTCCAGTTTTTGGCAATCAGAGATTTGGCAGCTATGCATAGGGACAGGAACAGCCTGGAGAAACACCTATTCAAACCTGGAGGCGGAAGATTAAGCAAATAAATCTTAGGGTCCAGTGCCACAGGGGACGCAAAAAGGGATTGAGTCACATCCCTCACATCCTCCCAAAAAGGGACGATGAGAGGACACGTCCAAAAAATGTGAAACAGGGAGCCAACATCACTCAAGCACCGCCAACAGGTTGACGGAATAGTGGAGTTTAGAGAGTGTAAAAGGGCAGGGGTGTGATATCAGTGCATGAGCAATTTGTATTGAGTTTCCTTGCACGTGGTGCAAATAGAGGACTGCGTGGCCCTGTTCCAAATAGTCTGCCAAGCAGAGTGGGAGATAGGGGAGCCAATATCAGTGGACCACTTATCCATATATGTGTAGTGGCGATAAATAATGGAGATCAAGCCCCGTGTATTGGTACCCAATCGACAAAGATGTTAAAATCGGGTGGGGGTGGAAACTTTGAGCGACCCAAAGGTAGTGCTCACATAATGGTGAATTTATAAATAATGTAGGCTTTCAGATCTTGGTAGGTTGAATTGATCTTGTAGTTGCGCAAAGGATTTAAATGTCAATGTAGTGGCTTCAACCACATCCCCCAATTGAAAGAGACCCAGCGACGACCAGACACGGACCATAGGAGCAGTCAGACTAGAGGGAATGGTGGGATTATATAGGAAAGAAATCATAGAGGAGTGTGGAGAGGCTAAGGCGAAGCATTTGTGACAGGAGTCCCATATGTGTTTTGTGAAGGCCATTGGCCCTAATAAGGGAGTATGGGGAGTCACCGGGGTCTGCTGCCACAACAGAGTATTAAGATGCACCGGAGCAAGCCAAAGTTTTTCAATCTCTACCCATTTAGTGAATGCCAACTGGGAAGCCCAGAATGGAATCGCATGGAGGTGGGTGGCCCAATAGTAATGTATGATGTTAGGGACCGAGAGGCCACCTCTGTCTGCCGCCACGAGCAGAACTTTGTGTGGAATGCAGTGCCGTTTGCCTTGCCACACGAAATCAAGGATAGCCTGTTGTAGGAGCCGCAGTTCCGACATGGGGATACGCACTGGGAGTGTCTCAAAATAATAAAGTTGCTTCGGAAGTAGAGACATCTTGATCGCTGCTATTCTACCCAGCAGTGATATGTATAGCGGTTTCCATTAAATCAGTAGAGACTTGAGTTCTCTAAATAAGGGAGGGAAGTTTTTAGAGTATAAGGAGGAATACGTGGGGGTTATGCAAACCCCCAAGTAGTTCAGTGCAGAATCTGACCAACGATAAGGGAAGTTATGTTTTAGCCATTGGAGGTCAGGTATCAGGATAGGCAAGGCCTCTGTTTTGGAAGTGTTAATTTTATAACCCGAAAGCGCTCCATATTGTGAAAGGGCCATATGCAAATTGGGTAAAGTGATATGGGGGTTAGTTAGTGTGAGAAGGATATCGTCTGCGTAAAGTGATATCTTAAAATCCTTATGTATGCAGTCCTGGAACAGCCGTTTAAGGGTGCATTTATTTTTTCAAAATGTGAGAAAATTGCCCGTTTAGAAACGCGCATCGTGTATCTAACTGGGCGAATTTCAACACTGAGAAGCGCTGACAATTCGGAAAAGAGTTTGCTGCTCACTGAGCAAGCACTCTATGGGGTAGATGTGGGGGAGGGTGGTAGTGAGGAGGCTCAAGAAATTGAGGTAGCTAGCTGGGTAACAGTTAGAAAGCAGGGTAGAGGGAAAAGTACCAGGGAAGCTAGCCCTGATCTGACACACCCCAACAATATTTCAAGTTTGGCAGACGAGGGGGGTGCCACTTCAGGGAGAGCACTGCTGTAGCCGGAAACTTCCTCTGCCAGTCAGGGGAATGTCAGCTCCAGTAAGCAGGGGGCCAGGAGAGAAGGGCAGGCCAGACAGGTGCTGGTAGTGGGAGATTCAATTATTAGGGGTACAGAGAGGGCAATCTGTCACAAAGACCGGGATCGTTGAATGGTGTGTTGCCTTCCTGGTGCTCGAGTTCGGCACATCGCGGATCAGGTTGACAGATTACTGGGAGGGGCTGGAGAAGATCCAGCAGTCATGGTCCATATCGGAACCAATAACAACGTTAGAGGTAGGTGGAGCGTCCTTAAAAATGATTTTAGGGATTTAGGGCATAAGCTTAGGCCAAGGACCTCAAAGGTAGTTTTTTTCCGAAATACTGCCTGTACCACGAGCCACACAAGAAAGTCAGCGGGAGATTAAGAAGGTAAACAAGTAGCTCAAGACCTGGTGTAGGAAGGAGGGATTTGGATTCTTGAAGAACTGGGTCGACTTCTCTGTCGGCTATAGGCTCTACCGTAGGGATGGACTGCACCTCAATGGGGAAGGGGCAGCTGTTTTGGGTGAGAAGATGGCTAGAAGGCTGGAGGAGTGTTTAAACTAGGGACTGGGGGGGAGGGTAACTACATTATAGATGGGGACGATAGTGCAGATAGAGACCTGGGGAAAGGTAATGGAACTGGGGGAGGAATGGAAGGAGGGACTAGAACAGTTCAGAAGGAAAGGTGTAGGGTAAAAAATATACATTAACATCTTAATTATATGTACACTAATGCCAGAAGCCTGACTAATAAAACTGGTGAACTGGAATTAGTGATGTGTGAGGAGGACTATGACATAGTGAGAATAACTGAGATATGGCTGGATGATACCTATGACTGGGCAGTTAACATACAGGGTTACAGTCTGTTTAGAAAGGATCGCCAAAACCATAGAGGGGGAGGGGTCTGCCTTTATGTAAAGTCCTGTCTAAAGCCCACACTCCGGGAAGATATAAGTGGGACATGAACATGTGGAGTCACTGTGGGTAGAAATAAATGGAGCCAAAAACAATAATAAAATACTAATAGGACTTTATTATAAACCACCTAAAAACCTATAAAACTTATAAACCACAGAAAATCTACTTCTAAATGAAATGAGGTAATGAGGTCGTTATTATGGGGGATTTCAACTATCCAGACATAGACTGGGAAACTGAAATCTATATATATCTCATAAAGAAAACAGGTTCTTGGCAATAACCAAAGACAATTACCTTTCCCAACTGGTTCAGGACCCGACTAGAGGGACGGCCATACTGGACTTAGTATTAACCAATAGACCTGACAGAACAACAGATGTGCAGGTCGGGGGACACCTGGGAAATAGTGACCATAAAATAATAACCTTCCAATTGTCATTCACAAGAGCGTTTATTCAGGGAGGAACAAAAATACCAAACTTCAAAACAGCAAAATTTAGCCAACTAAGAGAGTCCATAGACCTAGCTAACTGGGACAAAGTCCTCAAAAATAAAAATACAGCCACAAAATAGGAGATTTTTAAAAGCATCCTAATATCTAATTGTGAGTGGTACATACCTTATGGGAATAAAAGGTTAAGGAACAAGAAAAAACCAATGTGGATAAATAGAGCTGTAAAGAAAGCAATAAATGACAAACAGAAAGCATTTAAATCACTAAAACAGGAGGGGAGCGAGGAAACATTGAAAAACTATAAGGAAAAAAATAGAATATGTAAAAGACAAAAACAGCCAAACTAGAGACCGAGAGATTAATCGCCAAAGAGAGTAAAACTAGCCCTAAAATGTTCTTTAATTATATAAATGGTAAAAAGTATAAACCTGAAGGTGTCGGCCCCTTACAGAGTAATGAGAGGGGAGTTGCAGAGAGCGATGAGGAGAAAGCAAAGCTACTAAATATTGTATCTTTTTCTCCACTGTATTCACTGAGGAAAATAAACTGTCAGATGAAATGCAGAATACAAAAGTAAATTCCCCTTTAAAAGTACCCTGTCTGACCCAGGAAGAAGTAGAGCTGCGTCTTAAAAAGATTAAAATCGCCAGGACCGGCATACACCCCCGTATCCTAAGAGAATTAAGTAATGTCATCGCCAGACCCTTATTTCTGATATTTAAGGACTCTATACTGACAGGGAGTGTTCCAAAGGATTGGCACATAGCAAATGTGGTGCCAATATTCAAAAAGGGTCCAAAAACAGAGCCTGGAAACTATAGGCTGGTAAGTTTAAACTGTTTGAGGGTTTTCTAAGAGATGCTATCTTGGAGTACCTCAATGAAAATAAGCAAATAACTCCATATAAGCATGGCTTCATGAGGGATCAGTAATGTCAAACCAATTTAATCAGTTTCCATGAGGAGGTAAGTTCTAGACTGGACCGCGGCGAATCAATGGATGTCGTATATCTGGACTTCTCCAAAGCGTTTGACACGGTACCACATAAAATGTTAGTATATAAAATGAGAATGCTTGGCCTTGGAGAAAATGTCTGTATGTGGGTAAGTAACTTCTCAGTGATAGAAAACAGAGCGTGGTTATTAACGGTACATACTCAGATTGGGTCACTGTCACTAGTGGGGTACCACAGGGGTCAGTATTGGGCCCTATTCTCTTCAATATATTTATTAATGATCTTGTAGAAGGCTTGCACAGTAAAATATCATTTTTTGCAGATGACACTGTGTAAAGTAATTAACACAGAAGAGGACAGTACACTGCTACAGATGGACCTGGATAGACTGGAGGCTTCGGCAGAGAAGTGGCAGATGAGGTTTAACACTGACAAATGTAAGGTTATGCATATGGGAAGGAATAATGCAAGTCATTAGTACATACTGAATGGTTAAACATTGGGTAACTCTGACATGGAAAAGGACCTAGGAATTTTAGTGAACAGCAAACTAAGCTGTAGAAACCAGTGTCAGACAGCTGCTACCAAGGCCAATAAGATAATGGGTTGAATCTAGAGATGAGCGAGCACTAAAATGCTCGGGTGCTCGTTATTCAAGTCGAACTTTTCCCGATGCTCGGGTGCTCGTTTCGAATAACGAACCCCATTGAAGTCAATGGGAGACTCGAGTATTTTTGCAGGGGACCAAGGCTCTGCCTAGGGAAGGCTGGGTGAAAACCTGGAAACCTCAGAAAATGATGGAAACACCAAGGAAATGGACAGGAAACAGCAGGGGCAGCATGCATGGATGCCTCTGAAGCTGCCTAATCCCACCATTACCTCAAATTCTCCTGGTGGGGCATGTGTGGTATCGATTCTTCTCAGTTTAAAATCATATATGGCCCCTATCTTGGGACCATATATTTCATGGATTTTTCAAACACGAAAAGGAAAAAGAGCTTGCTCTGGCCAGGGGAGTGTCTTTTCTACTGCAGCTAAGGGGACGTGTCCATGCTCTGCCTATCACAGGTCAGGAGCCAATTAAAAGAGGAACAAACAAAAATCAGTATAATATCTAATACGTCCCCTATCCGGGTAAATTGTTTGGAGAGAGTGGGGGGTAGGTGGGGGGCAGACTGGGGGGAAGGAGGTTGAGCTGGAAGAGCCAGAGGAGTGCCCGCTTGGCTAGCGTGTGTGGTGGTGACAACAGCCAGATGTAGTCAGAATGACGACGCAGGACCCCAACTTAAAAATTTAGCATCAACCGGTACAATTGTCAATTATGAGCTCGATAAAGTGTGGCATGTGTTCTATGTATTCTTCTCAGTTTAATACCGTATATGGCAGCTATCCGGAAAAATAGTTTGGAGAGAGAGAAAGATAGGAAAAAGACGTAAATTGTTTGGAGAGAGGGCCTGTAGGTGGACCTCTGGAAAAATTGATTGGAGAGAGGGCCTGTAGGTGGACCTCCGGAAAAATTGTTTGGAGAGAGGGCCTGTAGGTGGACCTCCGGAAAAATTGTTTGGAGAGAGGGCCTGTAGGTGGACCTCTGGAAAAATTGTTTGGAGAGAGGGCCTGTAGGTGGACCTCCGGAAAAATTGTTTGGAGAGAGGGCCTGTAGGTGGACCTCCGGAAAAATTGTTTGGAGAGAGGGCCTGTAGGTGGACCTCCGGAAAAATTGTTTGGAGAGAGGGCCTGTAGGTGGACCTCCGGAAAAATTGTTTGAAGAGAGGGCCTGTAGGGGGCCCTCCTGAAAAATTGTGGTAAAAGAGTGCCAGTTGGACCTCTAAAAAATGGCGTTTTTTTGGTCAGCGTTAGGCAAAGACGACAAGGAGGAGGAGGAGTAGGAGGAGTAGAGAAGAGGAATCAGATACATAAGTTATTTAAATCTTTAGCTGCTTTCCCCCGGAGGACATTTGAATTCCGGTGAAATCCAGGCTTTGTTCATTTTAATAAGCGTCAGCCTGTCAGCGCTGTCAGTTGACAGGTGTGTACGCTTATCGGTGATGACGCCACCAGCTGCACTGAATACCCGCTCTGACAGCACGCTAACGGCAGGGCAGGCCAGCACCTCCAAGGCGTACAGCGCCAGTTCAGGCCACGTGTCCAGCTTTGAAACCCAGTAGTTGTATGGAGCAGAGTGATCGCTACGGACGTTGGTATGGTCAGCTAGGTACTCCCTCACCATCTTTCTGTACAGCTCCCCCCTACTCTGCCTAGACTGGGGACAGGTGACAGTGTCTTGCTGGGGTGACATAAAACTGGCAAAGGCCTTGGAGAGCGTTCCCCTGCCAGTGCTGGACAAGCTGCCTGCTCGGCTCCTCTCCCCTGCTACTTGGCCCACAGAACCATGCCCAATGCCGCTAGCGGCGTCAGATGGGAAGGATTGTTTCAGCTTGTGCACCAGGGCCTGTTGATACCTATTCACTCTCATACTCCGCCTAACATGAAGTCTGCCATGTGTGCCAGAGTCCCAACACGTGAGAATTCCCTCTCCTCACTGGCCTGACTCTCCATTTCCTCCTCCTCCTCCAAGTCCTCCTCTTCAGCCCTTACACGCTCAAGAGTTAAGGACTGAGAATTGGTACCCTCTTCTGTCTCGCCGACATTCTCCTCCTCTTCCTCCTCATCCCCCTCCTCCGATACGCGCTGAGAAACAGACCGGAGGGTGCGCTGGCTATCAAGCGACGTATCTTCCTCAACCGTCTCTTGTGACAAGCGCAAAGCATCCGACTTGATGCTGAGCAGTGAGTTTTTCAACAGGCAAAGCAGCGGGATGGTGAGGCTGATAATGGCGGCATCGCCGCTGACCATCTGTGTTGACTCCTCAAAGTTGCTCAACACCTGGCAGATATCAGACATCCACGTCCACTCCTCATTGTAGACTTGAGGAATCTGAGTGACCTGACTACCAGTTCTGGTGGAAGTTGACATCTGGCAGTCTACAATCGCTCTGCGCTGCTGGTAAACTCTGGATAACATGTTTAATGTCGAATTCCATCTCGTGGGCACGTCGCACAACAGTCGGTGAGCGGGCAGTTGTAGGCGGCGCTGCACTGCCCTGAGAGTGGCAGCATCTGTGGTCGACTTGCGGAAATGCGCACAGATGCGGCGCACCTTGGTGAGCAAATCAGACAGATTGGGGTATGTCTTGAGGAACCGCTGAACTATTAGATTGAACACGTGGGCCAGGCATGGCACATGTGTCAGTCTGCCGAGTTGCAGAGCCGCCACCAGGTTACGCCCGTTGTCACACACAACCATGCCTGGCTTGAGGTTCAGCGGTGCCAGCCACACATCGGTCTGCGCCGTGATGCCCTGTAACAGCTCTTGGGCGGTGTGCCTTTTGTCACCTAAGCTCAGCAGTTTGAGCACCGCCTGCTGGCGCTTACCCACGGCACTGCTGTTGCGCCTAGAGCTACCGACTGAAGGCGCCGTGCCCTCGGATGGTAATTCGGTGGAGGAGGGGTCGGAGGAGGAGGCATAGTACGTCTGAGAGACCGTGACCGAGGTAGGCCCCGCAATCCTCGGTGTGGGCAGTACATGAGCGGCCCCAAGGTCAGTCTCTGTCCCAGCCTCCACCAAGTTAACCCAATGTGGCATCAGTGAGATATAGTGCCCTGCCCGGCAGCACTTGTCCACGTGTCCGTGGTTAGGTGGACCTTCTCAGAAACAGCGTTGGTCAGGGCACGGATGATGTTCTGTGACATGTGCTGGTGTAGGGCTAGGACGGCACATCGGGAAAAATAGTGGCGGCTGGGGACGGAATACCGAGGGGCAGCCACCGCCATGAGATTTCGAAAGGCCTCGGTCTCTACCAGCCTATAGGGCAGCATCTCCAGGCTAAGCAATTTGGAGATGTGGACGTTGAGGGCTTGGGCATGTGGGTGGGTGGAACTGTATTTCCTCTTGCGCTCCAGCGTCTGCTGTAAAGACAGCTGAACGCTGCGCTGGGACACGTTGGTGGACACTGTGGAAGATCGTGGAGGCGAAGGTGTGGTTTTCCGGCGGGAGGCGCTCGTGCCGGGGTCCTGGGCAGGGGGTTGACTAGCAGAGGCAGCGAGTGATGCAGGGGGTTGACTAGCAGAGGCAGCGAGTGACACAGGGGAAGGAGCAGTGGTGTGACCCGCAGGAGGTGGTGAACGGCCTTGGTTCCATTGAGTGGGGTGTTTAGCACTCATATGCCTGCGCATGCTGGTGGTGGTTAGGCTAGTAGTGGTGGCACCCCTGCTGATCCTGGTGTGGCACAGGTTGCACACCACAGTCCGTCGGTCATCCTCACTTTCTTTAAAGAACCTCCAGACTTGCGAACATCTAGGCCTCGCCACGGGAGCTTCACTACGTGAAACAGTTGCTGATGATGCACCAGCTCTGGCCCTGCTTCTCCCTCTGGCCACACGACTGCCTCTTACAACCTGTTCTGGTGCAGCACTCGCCTCTGCCTCAGAAGCACTGTCTTCACTCGGCATATCAACCCAGCTTGGGTCAGTCACCTCGTCATCCTCCGATTCCTCAGTCTGCTCCCCCCTCGGAATTCCTCCCCTAACAACAACTTCACCACTGTCTGACAACCGTGTCTCCTCATCGTCCGACACCTCTTTACAAACTTCTTCCACTAAGTCAACATTGTCATCATCATCATCATCACCCACAGGCTGCAACAGTTTGAAAACTTGGGCATCGGGAACGAGGTCAGCAGCAACCTGAGAAGTGGTTTGTGACTCTGGGAAGGGTCCAGAAAACAGTTCCTGAGTATGCCGGATCGCATTCCAAATTTTCCTGGGAGGGGGCAGACTGGGGGGGAGGAGGTTGAGGTGAAGGAGCCAGAGGAGTGCTCCCTTGGGTAACGTGGGTGGACTGTGTGGAAGACTGACTGGTGGACAAATTACTTGAAGCATTGTCCGCAACCCACGACATCAGCTGTTCGCACTGTTGTGGTTTCAACAGTCCTCTACCACGTGTCCCTGTAAGTTGAGACATGAAGCTAAGGAGTGTAGCTCTGTGGCGTTCCCCTGCTCCCTCATCAGCAGGTACTGTCTCACCCTGCCCAGGACCACGGCCTCTGCCCCCTGCAGTAATTGAATGCCCACGCCCTCGACCCTTAGCCCTGGGGTTCAACATTTTCTGTATATAAGTGTATTATATAAAAAAAACAAAAAATAAATGGGCCTGCTGTACTGAAACCCACAAACTTGTTCAGTCTGGTTTAATTAAGTGACGTACAGAAAGTGTCACCTGGACAGAAAATACGGATTGTAGTGAGTGGACAGCTGAGACACACTGTGACACACAGAATGGTTCCACACAGCAAAAGACCTTGTTGGATTAAGTGACGTACAGAAAGTGTCACCTGGACAGAAAATACCGATTGTAGTGAGTGGACAGCTGAACTGTGACACACAGAATGGTTCCACGCAGCTGTGTGAAATGGATTTGTATCACTGAGCTAAAACAACAAAAAACTATTTTTTTTATATATATATATTTTTTTTAATATTTTTTTTTTAGTTTTGTTTTTTTTTTGGAACGTGACGTGCAGAAACTATCGTAGACCTAACTCACACCCTGCTGACGGTGGCTATTTTGACTGCGACCCAGACAAATGTCGCACATAGATTTTTGTGATCAAGCTATATACGTGAGAGCAAAAGACCTTGTTGGATTAAGTGACGTACAGAAAGTGTCACCTGGACAGAAAATACCGATTGTAGTGAGTGTACAGCTGAACTGTGACACACAGAATGGTTCCACGCAGCTGTGTGAAATGGATTTGTATCACTGAGATATAACAATAAAAAAAGGGTTATATATGGCGATAGCTGCACTACTAGTGCCAGCCAGCCAGCCAAGCCAGGAGACAAATAAAAATGTCTTGTAGCCCTTAGAAGGGCTGTTGGGTTCTTGGGAGATCACTCCTGCCTAACAAAGAACTAAATGCAGGCCCTAACACTCTCCCTGAAACGCAGCAGCTCTATCCCTAACGACATCCAGACAGCATCTGAGCCGAGCACCGCGGGCAGTCACTAGTATATTTCAGGGTCACGTGATCAGGCCAGCCAACCCCTGCTATCGACATGTAAGGGCCCCACGTGATGCTGGGTGTACCGCAGAGTCTCCTGGCTTGTGATTGGCTGATTTTATAGGCACCAAAAATGCACAATGCGGAAGTTGCCATTTCCTCGAGCATGGCGAGATACTCGTCCGAGCAGCGAGCACTTACGAGTACCGTAATACTCGAACGAGCACCAAGCTCGGACGAGTATGCTCGCTCATCTCTAGTTGCATCAAAAGAGGCATATGTGCCCGTGATGAGAACATAGTCCTGCCACTTTACAAATCACTAGTCAGACCACACATGGAATACTGTGTACAGTTCTGGGCTCCTGTGAACAAGGCAGACATAGCAGAGCTGGAGAGGGTTCAGAGGAGGGCAACTAAAGTAATAACTGGAATGGGTAGACTACAGTACCCAGAAAGATTATCAAAATTAGGCTTATTCACTTTAGAAAAAATACCACTGAGGGGAGATCTAATAACTATGTATAAATATATCAGGGGTCAGTACAGAGCTCTCTCCCATGATCTATTTATCCCCAGGACTGTGACTGTGACGAGGGGACATCCTCTGCTCCTGGAGGAAAGAAGGTTTGTACACAAACATAGAAGAGGATTCTTTACGGTAAGAGCAGTGAGACTATGGAACTTTCTGCCTGAGGAGTTGGTGATGGTAAGTTCACTAAAAGAGTTCAAGAGGGGCCTGGATGTATTTCTGGAGTGTAATAATATTACAGGTTATAGTTACTAGAGAGGGGTCGCTGATCCAGGGAGTAATTCTGATTGCCTGATTTGAGTCAGGAAGGATTTTTTTCCCCTAAAGTGAGGAACATTGGCTTCTACTTCACAGGGGTTTTTTGCCTTCCTCTGGATCAACTTGTAGGAAAACAGGCCGAACTGGAGGGACAGAGTTTTTTTTGGCCTTATAAACTATGTTACTATGTTATCCCGTACTTTTAGGCCCTGAATATCTGGGTTCAATCTAATATGTGCAGCAAGGGATTCTATACATAGAGCAAAAATGAGTGGTGAAAGTGGGCATCCCTGACGTGTGCCATTAGCAATATTGAATGATGTGGAGGAGCAGAAGGGGAGTCTGACCAAGGCAGAGGGGGCATTATAAAGGCTGAGAATGGCCTGAAGGTAAGGCCTGGAGATGCCGAAAGCCCGAAGTGTCTCAAACAAAAAAGATCAGTCTAAGAGGTCAAAGGCCTTTTCTGCGTCAAGGCTCAATATCACAGCTGGAGTAGCGGTAAGAGTAGCCACATCAATTAAGTTGAGGACCCTGCGAGTGTTGTCCCCTTCCTGACGATAGGGAATAAATCCCACTTGGTCTTTATGGATGAGGGTAGGGAGCAGGGACGGACTGGGAACTTAAAGTGGCCTTGGAAAAAATATGAAAAGCGGCCCCATTTTGTAGTTGGGTCCAAACTGATGGAAGGCAGAGCCAGCAATGCCATATTGTGACACATTATAACACCCCAACAGAGCCAAATACCACAGTCCATCACAAAATATATCCCCAAAAACTACCACTGACCGGCCATAAGGAGGGCCCAGGTGGCCCCCTGAGCATCGGCCCACCGGGAAATTTCCCTGTAAGGTCTATGGCCAATCCACCCCTGGTACCCTGGTAGGGAGCCATGTGTTCAGGCGAGCTGCAAGAACGCGGGTGAGGATTTTCAGGTCAGCATTTAAAAGAGATATTGGCCTATAGCTGGCACACTCTTGGGGTCCTTGCCAGGTTTGGGGATTACCACAATGTGGGAGGATAACATGGTTGACGGGATTGGGGAACCAAAAAGAAATGAATTATAGAGGGCAAGGAGATGTGGGGAGAGATCAGATCCAAATGTCTTATAGTACAGGTCTGTGAACCCATCCGGGCCCGGAGATTTACCTGAGGGTCTTAATAATGCTTCTGCAGATATGGGGTTATTTAAGGAGGCTACCGCTTCAGGGGAGAGTTTAGGTAGTTGACAGGAAGTCAGGTAGTCTCGTATGCGAGGCGGGGGGGGGGGGGGGGAGTGCATTAACTGGGTTCAGGTTGTACAACTGAGCATAATAATCCCGAAAGTAGCGAGCAATAGCAGCAGGGTGGTATTGAAGACAGCCAGTCGAGGCCTTCACTGCCTGGGGAGTGCGCTTAGTAATAGCATCCCGTAGTTGTCGTGCAAGAATTGTATGAGCTTTGTTACCTTTCTAATAATAACGTTGTCTAGAGTAAAGCAACATGCGTTCCACATTGTGTAAGGCAGTTTCTTTCAGTTTAGCTCGGGTTGCTACTAATTCCTGTAGGAGAGAAAGACTCGGTTTGGCTTGCAAGCGAGTTTGGAGGGAGTTAATTTTTGCTGTGAGTTCCTGGACCCGAAACGTTCTATGTTTTTTACGTCTAGAAGCCAAGGCAATGCATTGGCCACATACCACGGCCTTATGGGCCTCCCATAATATGGCTGGGGAGGATACTGAATTCATGTTTTCGGTAAAGTATGATTGAATGTATTGTCTGACATCCGTGCGAGTGGATGGGGATTTCAATAAGGAGTCATTCAGACGCCAGTGACAAGTGCGGAGTGGAGCAGGTTGAGAGGGTGAGGATAACAGGCGCGTGATCTGACCAAGATATAGGCCCGATAGCTACATCAAGCATCATTTTCAAGGTTAGGGCATTCCCAAAAAAGTAATCTATTCGCGTGTGTAATTTGTGAGGGGGAGAGTAAAAGGTGAACATTCTTCCCGTGGGATTGTCCACCCTCCAGAGGTCAAAAAGGGCTGATCTTCTAACCACGCTACGGAAAACTTTCGCCATGTGAAATTGGGTTTGCGGGGGTGCAGTGGGGAGGAGACACAGTCTGTCCTCGGTGTCAGAAAAAATCATATTGAAATCTCCTCCCACAATCCATGCGGCTGGAGGGAGGCTATGGAGTTTATTAAGAACTCGGCATAGAAACGAAAGCTGAGAGGTGTTGGGAGCATAAATATTACAGAGTACTATGGGGCGATCTTGAAACATTCCCTCCAATATCACATAGCGGCCGGCTGGGTCAATATGGGAGGTGGTCACTGAGATGGGACAGGAGGATGAGAGCAGAATAGCAACACCTGCTTTTCGGCGGCTGTGGTTAGCTAAGTAAGCATGGGGGTAGTAGTGTTTAGCAAAGTTAAAGGAACCGGTCTGGTCGAAGTGGGTCTCTTGTAAGAAAGCTACATCTGCTCGTTGGTTGCGAAGATCTCGGAGAACTAAGCGTCTTTTGGCATTGGATCCCAACCCCTTGACGTTTAAGGTAACAAACCTAGCCATAAGAGAGGGAGGGATAGGTCGAGAAAGGTATTTGTCTTACCTCCTGTTAGTATAGGTGATAATGGGTGGTCGCGAGTGTCCGCTTCGCAAGAGTGGCAAACCCCAGGCTGTTCCTGCGTAAAGAGGTGGAAGCCCTATGGAAAAGGCAGGAGAAGAAAAAAGGGATCCTGAAGAGGAAGCAGAGAGGGAGAAGGAAGGGAGAACGAGTGGAAAATAGGGGAGGGCACAAACACTACGAGACTATACAAATAACAAGAACTGGTAATCAATGAAAAAAAGAACAGACTATATAAGTCTGAATAGGAACCGATTCTGCTGAGGTTCAGGTCAGCAGAGCGGACTTACTGAGCCCCGGGGTCCGAATCAGTCACGTCCCAGAAAAAAGGGGTAGGGACCAAGTGAAACCAATAGGTCAAAAACAGTGGAGGTAAACAAAAGAAAAAAACAACAAATAAGCGGCAACCACACCGCCAAGGAACTTCCTGTGCCCACGAGCGGGCGACAAAACATTAAGTCCCCAAGATGACAAGAAAAAACGATCAGATTTGGCAGTGGAGAGTTCAACGATGAGGAGTCAGCCTCTCTGGGTCAGCACGCAGCCTCTGTGTGGAAGAGGGTGGATCAGCAGGATCTCCAAGTGGTACTCTAAGTAATAGTAGGCGTCGCTGTTTGGGACCCCCCAGAGCCTGCCAGGCAAGTGGAGGGGGGATGACAGCATGGGGGTCTCCCAATCAGCTAGATCGGGTACTGGTAAGTCCAGCATTCAAAGTCAGCGTAGGAGCGTAAGATTACTGGGCGACCATTTAGTCGAACAATAAGGGCGAAGGGAAACCCCCAGTGGTAGGGGATCCGGTGGCTTCTCAAGGCTTCCAGTAGAGGACCGAGGTGATGACGTTTCAGTAGCATGATCCAGGATAAGTCCTGATATAGCTGTACATGGGCCCCGTGAAACTCCACAAACCGAGAGTCTCTGACTTTCAGCATAATGGCCTCTTTTCGGGTAAAATCATGGACACAACAAATAACATCTCTAGGCTGAGGAGACAATCCCTTAGGGCGCAAGGCTCTGTGGACTCTATCCAGCTTGGTAGTGTAAGACGGGGGGTCCCCCATAATTAGATTAAAGAGTGTGTCCAGAATCTCTTGTAGGTCCTCGTCGTTTTGGGGCTCTGGGAGACCACGGATCCTAATATTATTCCTCCTCCCGAGATTATCCAAATCTTCCAGGTGACTATGTAATTTGGGGAACCCTTCTATTTGAGAGGATAATAAAGTGTGGAGTTGGGATACACAGGACCGCGTGATGCCGTGTTCTTTTTCTAGGGCTTCAACACGGGTGGTTATAGAGTGTAAGTCACGCCTTACCACAGAGATTTCAGAGCGGCATGTTGCGGTAACCTCTGTGACTAGAGCTTGAAAGTCCCTTTTAGTAGGAAGCTGAGAGAAGAGAGAGGCTCAGTCCGCTGGGGAGGACGGTCGGAAAAAGGAGCTTTCATCGGGTCCAGAATCTGGGCTTGGCAAGCGGGTAGACGTATAAACAGCGTATCGCTGCATGGAGGGGGTAGCTCCTATGTCGTCATCTGGGTCCCCAGAAAGTGGGAAGGTAGAAGGTTCTACCCTTGGGCAGGCTACAAGAAGCAGCCTCTGAGTATGATGAGAGGAGAAGGTGGCAAAGAGGGGTCAGGGTGATTTATGTAGCCACTGACCTGGAGACGAGACAGGGCCTCTATGCAGTCTTCAGAACAGAACGTGTGGGCGCCATGTTAGATGTGGCATCTCCATGCAGGCTCCCTGTATGCTGTGCCTGGGGAGGATCTGGAGGGATATCCGTTGTTGGAGACACTTCATGGAGGACGGTAGGCTCCTGGACAGCGGGGGGGTCATATGAGGAGCAGTCTCCCCTCTTGGTGATGCGCTGAGGAAGCGCTCCCTCCGGGAGTAGAGCGGGAGGAGAAGATGGTGGCGGTAGAAGCGCGGCATGGCAGGGCCTCAGGACAAACTCCCGCAGCGTACCTCGTAGCTGGGGGTCTACAGAAGGTTGGGTCCCCTGGGGGGGCTTTTTAGGTAACTTTTTGCCCATGTCAGGGCAGCGCATGAGGCTCTGGGGAAGGAAGGCTGCGAGAAAAAAACTCCTTGGCTGTGACGTTCTCCGATGTGATTGGATCGCGGCACAGCCAGGGAGAAGGAGACGCCCATTGAGAAAACCGGGCGTCTCCTCCTCCCTGTACCAATGCTCAGTATTAGCATACTGAGCGCGAAAAATACTGGGGGGCAGAGCGAGGCGCAGGAGCGCTATTTTGAAAAACCTGGGCGGGTGGTAGCATCAGCGGGGGTGCCCTGCAAGTAAAGGTATTTACCTACTATAATGTAAAACCATGAAAGGTCCTCTTTAAACTTACAGGCCTAACCAACATACAATCTCTAAATGTAACCTGTAGTGTTGGATTTAAGGGCTTTTTACATGGGCAAATCTTAGGCAAAAAAAAATTTAAAATTGCTTGTTCCCGGTGATTGCTATGTGTAAATGTGCCCTGCGATGTGCCAACAAATGAGCAAATTCAACCATATGGACTGTAGTTTATTCTAAAATCTGTCATTCATCCAGTTAGGTCCTGTACACATGGCATTGATCGGCATTTATGAGTCATATAAACAAAAGATTATCCAACCAACGACTGCTTTGCTTATTTTTGTGTAATCAGCGACACATTTACACAGGGCAGATATTCTGCCCATGGAAATAGGCCCTTATACAAAAATAGTTTGTCAGGCCTTAAAACAATGCCTGTTGCTAAATGAACAATGTACTTCATAACTAGAGATGAGCAAATTTCATATTTTGAAATTTGTTCACGCTTCGTTTGGTGGTAAAAGGTGAATTGCATTATGGATTCCGTTACCACGGACCATAACGCAATTCTATGACGGAATGCCTTTGGAGGCATTCCATTATTCATTCCGTCATAAAAGGAGTCTATGGCCTGCATAACGGATCTATCAGGTTTGGGTTATGCAGGAGAGGACTCCAACATAACAGAGACCGCATTCCGTCATGCATTTGCGTTATGGTCCGTGGTAACCATTTCATAACCTTAAACTATAAATAAATAGTATATATGTGTGCAATGGAAATATCAAGGAAACCTACAGAATCTGCTAACTGGTCATGAGACAGATGACACAGGTTAACAGACAGCAGGAAAGGAGAGGAAAGCTTTAAGTGACTGTCAGTAGAAACAGCTGAGTGCTGGATTATGGACTAGCTAATCTGATCCTCTTTCCATCTTGGACTCTCCCTGCTCCCTTGTTCTGACACTGGGAAACGGCAGATCTCTGTCTACCAACGTTCCCCCACCCCCCAATTCAACCCCTCTAGGGGTAATACAAAGGGGCTCTTGAATCCCCTTTGCCTGATCCCATTTTCAAGATGGTTCTCTTCAAGACTAAATTTACCTTTCAGAAGCGGGTAAAACTAGCTCAAACTCTATGGCTTCTATCATGGATCAGTGTTCTTATAGGAAGTGTAACTTTTGGATTGGGGGTCTTCCTAAAGGTGCAGCTATGGATACACAACGAGGTGATGGACAACACTGTGGCCCATGCTGTTCCCAACACTGTTATAACAGCAGGACTTGTGGGAGCCATTCTTGGTCTGTTTGCAGGGAAAATTAGCCAGGATTCACTCGATATGGCAAAATATCCACGATGGAAACCATTCTTGCTACCTTACTTTTTCTTAACTATCCTGAGCTGTTTGCTTTGTCTGGCTGCTTTATTCCTCAGTGTTTTCTTGAGAGGAAGTCTAGAAGAATCTCTGAAAATAGGTTTGAGAAATGGGATCAGGTTCTACAAGGACACTGACACTCCTGGTCGTTGCTATCAGAAGAGGACAATTGACAAATTACAAATGGACTTTCAATGCTGTGGAAACAACCACTATAAAGACTGGTTTGAGGTGCAATGGATCAGCAATCGCTACCTGGACTTCTCCTCCAAAGAAGTCAAAGAGTGAGTCATAATTTCAAAGTTACGCTTTACTATCTTTAGCAGTAGAAAAGTGTGATATATAATGCAAGGTCCTAAAATTACAAATTACTGACTTTTTCCACTGGAACTTTTAACATCATAAGAATTTTTGGCTAAGTAGAAGCTTCTGGCTCACATTTATATGCAGAATTGTTGAAAAAAAAAAAGCATACTATGTTTATTCTTTAACATGTATAATTTGATAAAAGAGCTATAAAATGTAATAATGATAAAATATTGTACTTTTCTGGTTATATAATATAGACATAACGAAAACTGTGGGTTATTAAATCAAAACTTTTCTATGGGCAAAGACATCGAGCAAATATATTAGTAAATATTGATAGAATATTTCCAGACGATGCAGATTACGAGCGCGGATTCTCGTGGGGAAGAACTACAGTGTAATACAGTACCAGAAAAGTTTATGAGATTAGACAAATCTAATGCACACTTTGCTTTTTCATTCTGTGTGGAAATTGACCTGCCCTGCTGATTTTGAAATCTGCAGCATGTCAATTATTTGTGCAGTTCTTTGGTGCAGATTTCATCCTTTTCAATGCATGGGTGAAATCTGCGGGAAAACCACATCCAATCCGCAAGTAAAACTTCCCCATGGAAATTTGTATGGAAGTTCTACAAGACAACCCACACCCGTGTGCAGGTACCCGTGTGCAGGTAGCCTTATAATCAAAGTGGAGCATTTTAAACAATGGGGGAGATTTATCAAATTGATGTAAAGTAGAACTAGCTTAATTGCCCATAGCAACCAATCAGATTCCACATTTTCCAAAGGAGCTGTGAAAAAATGAAAGGTGGAATCTGATTGGTTGCTATGGGCAACTAAGCCAGTTCTACTTTACACCAGTTTGATAAATCTCCCCCAACATTTCCCAGATTTGCCAGCACCACAGTCAAATGTGTACTAGAAAAACATTGTAACTTATCCAGTAAACGCCTCCTATTTATTAATAGCCATATTGGTTACGCATATATTTGCCTTTTTGAAATATGTAACCACATTGACTTTTAAGTTCCTCATTTTAATGTTAGTTCCATTAGGATTGTTGATTGCCAGGAACACCAAGTCTGCTTTGTCTAGAAGCATTGCTGATGTAAATTTGGTCCTATTATTTCAACACAAGTTAGACGTGAAGTATGAGTTTTGAGTGCATGTCAATGTGCTAACCAGGTGTTACTAAAATGTACAAATGAGGAAGTGGAAAAATGACTATCCCTGCTATCTGGCAGAAAAACCCTATTGTGCAATTAGTCAATATTTGTGGTCTGTTGCTATGGGAACTAAAGCAGAAACTGAACACACATCATTTGCACTCATTTTATGCTGTTCCCCCTTTTAACCCTCACTTTTTCTTTATTGTGCAGCCGCATTAAGAGCAATGTGGATGGCAGATACCTGATGGACAGTGTCCCATTTAGCTGTTGTAACCCCAACTCTCCAAGACCTTGTATCCAAATGCAGATCACCAATAACTCAGCCCATTACAGTTACAACTATCAGACGGATGAACTAAACATTTGGGTGCAGGGCTGCCGGGAAGTCTTACTAAGCTACTACACTGGAATTATGGCTACAAATGGGGCGGCTGTAACGTTATTTTTCCTTATACAGGTAAGGGCAAACATACATCAACATACAACAGAAACAATAACTACCCACAGGTAATGCACTGCCCTAAAGGCACAATTTCAGCCTATAATGTACAATGGTGCTGGTTTTTTTATGAACCCGCCTACCAAAGTTAACCACATCCGGCCTGGCAGAATAGGCCATACGTCGTCAGTGCCCACTGACTATAATGTGATCTGGCAGGGACAAAAACTGGAGTGGATACAGTGAACTCCAGCAGGCGGTTCCTCTGCCGGAATAGCCTTCCAGAAAGCTGTAGCGCAGGAGTGAAACTGAGTAAGTTGAAACATGGGTACACACTAAAGATCTTGGGATAATTGATTATGTACTTCCTCTTACTATCAAAGCACATAATGGGAGGAAAAAACAACGTATAACCATTATGTTCACATTTTCATTGGAAGCTGGTAGCAATTGCATCAGATTTGACTAAAAGAACAGCACTGCACGTAAAAGGGACATCAGATGCCAGTGGTATACAGCACTTTGTCATGGCTTCTATTAGAAAAGGAAGCCTCAATGTAGATGTGAACAGAGATTTAACGGGGTTATCCAACTCCTGAAATGCTGCACCATACGCCCGGGCCCCTCACACACAAATTGTGACGCTAGGGAGGCTCGCCCCCACCTGCCATTGGCTGACGTCTCCCCCCAAAACACCAGAAATTTTAATCCGCAAATGGGGAGAAGCAGTAGGGACCAGGAGCGACGCCGGTGTCAGGGAGCAAGGTAAGTATATTGTGTGTGAGGGGCCTGGGTGTATGGGGGGGGTGCATTTCAGGAATCATATAACCCCTTTATTGCAAATTTGTCACCATGAAAATACAGTGCACTCTGCAGGCAGTACGTTATTGAGCAGGAGGAGCAGAGCAGATATAAACTTTTGTGGGAAAGATTGAGCATAACTTATATTTTATCGATTTACCATATTTTTTGTTTTGTAAGACACAACTTATTATAAAAAGCACCTAGGTTTTAGAGGAAAATAACAAAAAATATTTTTCAACAGGCCCCCAAATTAGACCTCCAATCTCCATCAGACCATAACCCCATCAGACTACAGATCAAAACCTCCATATAAGACCTCAGACAGGCACCCATATTAGACCTCAGATCAGACTCCCATATCAGACCTCAACCTGTTTTTTTCCAGACCCATACTGAACAGGTCAAAGTGGGCACAATACATCCTGTCACTGTACACAGGACAGTGCAGCAAAGACCGGGGAATGGTGAGAACAGCAAGTACTAGAAGTGCTTCACTCACTGCTCCCAGTGCCTACTGCATACTAGTGAGCGCTTCCATATTTGAAATGGTCACTAGTATTTGCTTTATAAGACACACTGCCATTTCCCCACCCCACTTTTGGGGAAAAAGTGTGTCTTATAAAGTAAAAAATATGGTAATTCCCTGCTCATTCTGAGCTTTGAAGTCAAGGAGGTGGTCCTATCATTGATGGACAGCTGTCTATGCACAGTCAACCAGGAAAGGCTGTCAATCACAAAACAGACCGCCTCCTTGACTTCAAGCCCAGAATGAGCAGAATTAATTAAATATATTTTTCACTGGAATCTTTTTCCCACAGAAATGGATATCTGCTCAGCTCCTATTGATCTACAACATGATGCCTGCATATCAGACACCCTGTTCAAGGTGACAGGTTCCCTTTAAAATGTGCAGGGCTACTATTTTGTTAGACATAAAAGGAAATTCATCCGTGATCACCAGCTGTCTAGTGTGAAGTCTCTGCCAAATAACCTCCAACTTCCTGTTCCTCTGTTAGCATGCTATTTTAACTTGGGATCAACCCTATTAAACCAGGCATATACTCTATGTACTATAGCTTCACCACGTTGAGATATGCTCAGAAAGATAATGTACATATTTTTGCTTTATTCACAAGCACAATATATGATTATAAAGGCACCTGTAATATGTGTTGGCTTCTAAACATAGAAAACAGTGTCTGAAAAGGCTATAGCTTAGCGATAAGTGCATTGTTTTGCAGAGATCCCAGGTTTGAATCTCAGGAGAGACTTAAAGATTTTGTTTTCCACATTTAACCAATAATAAAAGTCTAGATCCTTATCATATTGAGAATGTTTTTAGGCTTAAAAAGCTAATAAATATTATTGGTTTCTTCATCATATACTCTGCCTGTGAATAAACCAGTAATAGGTTTCTTCCTGAGCAACAAAAAAAATCATTATTCTCAATATAGTAAGGCCTTTTATTGTTATTATATATTATTATTTATTATAGTACAGCCACTAATTACAGGTTACATGAGAGAGAAAAAAAACAAACATTTTTTAGACAAGTCTCTCCTGGGACTTGAGCTTAGGATTTCTATATACAAAACCAAGCACTTACCAGTAAGCTATAGAACTACCATATAGAGATGCATGTAATTTCCATGCTTATAAGCCAACACATATTACTGGTGTCTTTATAATCATATATTGTGCTTGTGTATAATACAGTAATATCTATATTAGCTTTCTGAGCATATCTCAATGTGATGAAGCTAAAGTACACTTCGGATTGCTATTTTAAAATGTTTTTAGAGACGCAGTGATTACCGAATTCATTCACCGAAGTCTTGTGCAACTTTGGTTGAAACTAATTTTGCCTACATGGATACAATACTGTACACAGAGACAGCATTAGAACTGAAGTGTTCTCTGATCCGAAGCTCGATTTACTCAACACTAATTTAGATATCACCATTGTGGTACACAGCCTGATTGTGGGCCACAATGAGCGATGATAAAATCAGCTGGTTGGCACTCATTTAAAAGTTCTACAGGCTGATGGAAAGTGGGGGACAAATGGTCGTTCCATTGATAGTTTGTCCCCCCAATGCTTTTCATATTATGTTATCAACATATACCCTCGTTTACATCCAGAACAGTAAGCATTTTCATGACTGAATAAACAAGCGACAAACAAGCATTTGCACATTTATAAGGGACCAATTATCGTTAACGTGGTTAGTACGAATGTTCATTTCCAATAAATAGCTTGATAATCGCTCCCTATAAAAAGATGATCAGATTATATGTCGCGAGTTACTCGGCAGCACTGTTAAAAAGATTACTTGGATTGAGCAATCACTCCCAACTGTAACATTTACAAAAACCACATCCTGTGCTTTTTATCAGTTAAAAATATATATCAGACTGCACAGTTATCAGTTGTATTGCTGTGTAGCTCAGAGGAAAAACGTTTAGTTCAAGGTAGGGTTGATTTACAACACAAATCTTATCAAGTGCCCCATGCCATACAGATCTTAAAGGATTTTCTGGAAGTTTTAAACTTAGCAGATTTGGGTCCTAAAAGAACACTCCAAAAATTATACAGTGTCTAATGCTAGTGTAGGGCCTGACACAGTGGGGCAAGACACACTGACTCTGGTGTTTCTTGAACATTGCCCTTTGGCCCTGCCCTAGGCATAGAATAGTGTATCTATTTTGCTGGGAGTGTTCCTTTATTTTAGAAAGGCATCGTCGATAGACTGCTTAGTTTTCCTGTGACATGGAGACTTCACCCACCCGGCATTACTGCTTTTCTTTTATAACAGTATGTGGCACACATCCAGACGACAGATATTTTCATGCTGCAGTACTCGGAGTACATATTGTTCAAATCAACTGAACTATAAGACTAGTCTTAGTGTGCCAAATCTGTAAGCTGGAAAGAACACTTAAAGGGGTATTCCGGTTACCATAAATATAACTTATGTTTTAGACTAATTCATCATCAATCATTACCTAATATAATGTCAATTTCACATATTTACCGTTCAGTAGTTATAAAGTACTTTTTTTGCCCTGCTACTCACTGTGTTCCTCATAAGTTACCATGGCACTGACCTGTAGTTCTGAGCCTTTGTCAGGTCAGGCATGCTCAGTGTGTTGCTATCAATTCTCTAGCTAAATGTTAGTGTGCTGCTGATTACTGAGTAGAGGGGGCGTGTCTGCACTGTGATATCAGGCAGCCAATCAGTAATCATCAACATTCATGAACAAGCAGAAACTCACAACAGGAAAGCTAGGCATTGTGGGAATTGTAGTTTTGTGAGGGAAGATCAGAAGCCATGATACTCTCAGTGTGTTACAGGCTCACACAGGAGCTAGACAAATGGATTGCAAGGTAAAATGAAGCTCTGGTTATATGTATAGGTATGGATTCTGGTTGGGTCACAGCTTGCAGCCTTAATGCAGTTTATCAAAAATTAAGTTACGTTACCGGAATACCCCTCTAAATAACCACTTTGTAAAACAAATACAAATAACTCTTACAGGTACATTACTATTATAATATAAATGTACAACACCCAGGTTCAGTTATGATTATAGTATACATTGAACAATATTGTATATAATGTACATTGCTTAACATGACTTTGGATTATCTCTCTTTTCAGGGATCTGTCCTGGTAAGCATGCGCTTCCTCCAGACATCCATGGATAAGATAACAGGTGTGGAGGATTTGGAGACAGATTCGGAAGGATTTCTTTTGGAGAAAGGTGTAGGGGAGACCATTAACAGTGGTCTGGAGAAAACAAAAGCCCTCTTCAAATCCAGTTCTGGGGAAGCAGGAGGTGGAGAGGCTGCAGCCAGCTAAATGGAGCATTAATGTGTAGACAGGGGCAGAGTTGGTATAGACTATAGAGATAACATGAGGCTGCTTGAATAATTACTTACCCTATGTATGAAAGACCAAAAAAATCCCTCCTCTTATATGAGATGTGGGAGGCATATCTGATGGTTATAAGGAGATTTTGGAGAAGTGTCCACCCAGTTGTAGCTGCCAAAATGTAGACTCCGCAGACAAAATAAAAAAATAAAGGACTGCAATACACTGTCTTGTGCTGTGGTGGGAGAGGGTGGTTGTGACAACCACACAGAGTGACAAACTATTCCTCCTATGACAAGTAGCAGTGGAAATGGAGTGGGAATGGCGATAAAGGTTTCCACAGCAAATCTTTATCCTTCTGCCCTCTATAGGATCTGCTCATGTAGTATGTAAAAAATGAAGTGAAAACTGTAAACCACATAAAATGTCTTGTGAGAACCTGAGAAAACACGTGAAGTAAATATGCAGCGCACATGATAGCATGCATGCTGGAAACAAATAAAAGCCACAAGATGTTATGTTGTAAAATGTTTATTTGCTGGGTCAACCCACAAACCCAACATAAATGTTAAATAGAAAAAAAAAAGGATCACATGAACAGCATAAAATCGAAGACACTGAATAAATTATAGAAATATTTATACAAAATTAACATTAACTAACAAAATAACATTTTATTCCTAACTGAAATGGAATGTATTATTCACAAACAGTTTGGGCAGGGGAGAAAACAACACAGATACCTTATTTATGGCATGCAGCCCCATTGACACTATACATCAATTATACCCACCAAAAAGGCTAATGGTGGACTGAACCATAGAGCATACACGTGAGAACTCTGTCCCTCTCATCCACTCGTCACAAGGTCTCATGTCAGCAATTAACCACTGTAAAAGTGGGAAAGCTAATAGCAGTGCCTTCACTGACTGAAAGGACTTGCTGAGGAGTGGCTGTAACATGTATGGCAAACTTTTTTCAGCCCCAATCACATTTTTAGGGGATCCCATAGTAAATTTAATCCTCACCTTTATGTAAATCATGGAGTGTTATGATTCATGCATGTGACTGTAGCCTGTTTTACGGTCCACAAATAGAGGATCCGCAAAACATGGATACAGGCTGTGTGCATTACGCATTTTGCGGGACAGAACGTCCGGCTCATAATAGAACAGTCCTATGCTTGTCTGTAATGCGGACAAGAATAGGACATGTTCTATATTTCTGTGAATGGCACGGTGTTCTGTCCGCATCTTTTGTGGTGCCCAATGAAAAATATGTTTGGTGCATGTGCTCTTATTCACACAGTCAGTGAGTTCCATCAGAAATTTTTAGCCAAAACCAGGTGTGGCTCTAAACAAAGAACAGGTGCAGATCCTTCCCTTATAGCTGATGTGTGCACTCCTGGTTTTGGCTCACAATCACTGATGGAAATCACTGACCAAAACAGTGACGTGTGAATGAGGCCTTACAGTTGTCCTAACATGTCAGCAGCACATAATTCAGTTTATGGAAGGAGGGCACAAGATGGCATATTGGTGGAGTGTTAAAATACACCATAACCCTCCAATCCATGACAGAAAACTATAAATGTATTAGATTTTGAAGGCTTATACATCTGATGTACGTCTGATGTAAATGGTAGCACAGAGAGCAGTCCCACAAAGGTGAGATGTCCATTCCACTGTATAGCCTAAAGACTCAAGCACATGTGCTGTATTACGTCTCCATTTTATACAGAACCACATGTACCTAAAACATTTACTGTAGTTCTGTATCTCGAGTTTCATACAGAGACATACAGAACTTTTTCTCTTGGATTTTCCATGATCAGCATATTCTAGTCAATGGCTAATTATATGGCTTATGCAGAAAGCAAATGTGTCAATTGTCGGGAGGGAAGAGTTCCTTCCTGGCAATTGCCTGCTCGCTAGTGGAGGGGACCGCTGCTATTACATGCAGCACTCTCCTGCACAGCATGTGGAGAAGCGATCACTAATGCCATCACTCATCCCCATACTGGCTATTTGTTTGCCAGCAGTCAAGGGCGGATTGGGAACTTAAAGTGGCCCTGGAAAAAATACGAAGAGTGGCCCCATTTTGTAGTCGGGTCCAAATTGATGGAAGGCAGAGCCAACAATATCATATTGTGGCACATTATACCACCCCATGAGAGCCAAATATCACAGTCCATCACAAAATACTGCCATCAGCACAAAATACATCCCCAAAAACTTCCACTAGCCGGCCGTGAGGAGGGCTCAGCTGGCCCCCTGGGCATCGGCCCACCAGGAAATTTCCCTGTAAGATCAATGGCCAATCTGCCCCTGCCAGCAGTAGATTGCTATTAGACAGCAAGATCTGCTGCCAGCAAACAATGATTTGTAAGCATGCAGTGACCACGCACATTTTTTTTCAAAATCGCATTCCAAGAGCTATAACTTTTTTGTTTTTTTCATCAATGTACCTAAGGGCTTATTTTTTGCTGGACAAGTTATAGTTTTTAATGCACCATTTTGGTTACATACAGTCTTTGATTAACACCAGCTATCTAGCTAAAACTTCCTTTATTTACTTCAGTAAAAAGGCGTATTGGTGGTCACTAAGGGGTTAAAAATCTGGATTGCAAGATGAACGAGCGTTTGCTCATTCATCAGATAATCGGTGGCAGTATTAGACTGCCATATCATCTCTGACGTGCATTCGTGTGATAGCTCATTAACGATCAACTGGGCAAAAAAACAGCCAGCCTAGGCTTTAGTCTCCAAACCCTCTCTTAAATGATCTTCTAAGCTGATTAATGACTAAAAAAAAGTTCTGAGGCATCTATTGTCTTTAAAGGGGTTGTTCACCTTTGGGGGAGTGGGGGGAGCATACTTCCCTGCTTCCTGGCTCCTTCGCTCTACAGCCTTGGCTGCTACGCTGGGCTCCCTGGATGTAAATTTCCTGTTTGAAGCCACTGCATCAGTGACCTGCTCCCCTGAGTCATGACAGATAGCCATGTGACACAAGGGGAGCAGGTCACCGCTGCAGCCAGTGATTGTCTGGCAACAACGTCAAACAGGGTGCTTACATCCAGGGAGCCCAGCGGAGCAGCAAAGACTGTGGAGCGAAGGAGCCAGCACTAGGACGCAGGGAAGAATGTTTCCCTTTGGAGATCTGCCCAGGAGGGCTCCCCTTCCGCAAATGTGCACAACCCCTTTGAAGCCCAAGCGGCATTTATCCAGATATTTTAGATATCACTAGCATCTCTTTTATAAGTCAAATTAAGTTTACTTACGGTCCATTTATAAATCTCTCCCAGTGCAGAAATACTGTGAAGAACTATAGTTTGCTCTGGAGAATAATGTATAGTGCATAGAGCCTCTAATAAACAAAGATCCAGCAATGCCATTACATGATTTCTCAGGATTTCATATCGGGGAACTGATCTGCCACAGCTGAACATGTGGATTGGACATCTTTTATAAAATACAGTCACATATTTGTGCTTACATTACACTACAATTTTAGGATCCGATCCCTTCCCCTGCTTCTCCAGGAAGTCTTCTTGCTTGAGTTTAGGTTTTTCAGTCCTTGTGTGCCACACCCAGATCTGTGATGGCAAGAAGCATACGATATCAATATCAATGGCAGGTATTAATGGACTTAACATCTTATTACGATAGAGCATAAATAGGTAAGAACTTTGTTAAAAGGGTTCTCCGGGAATTATTTAAAACTGCTGCCATCAACCTGTCCTAAAATGTGAGCAGGGCTGATGAACACCACTTGCAGAGCTGCCTAGGAGGGTAAGGGCAAGCAGGCCTCACTACACTGTATGCTGCTCTACCATAGATGGTAATGATGTGATCCTGTTTATGATATGCCATCATGACTGACAGCCTGACAGGAGAACTCACCAATATGTAGTATATGCAAGTGCCAACTCTGCCCCCTCATTCCTCAGGCAGCTATGCAAGTGGAGGCAAGCAGTGTTGCTCACATTCTAGGCAGCTATTTTAAATAATTCCTGGAGAACCCCTTTAATACGGTTTGGAAGAAACCCCCCACTAAATTATTCCTAGTGCCAGATGGCACTAGCAAGTTGTCCAACAGAACTGTGTGCATCCTACTGCGACTATGATGAAACCACTATGATGAAAGTACAGTAGAATGTTGGAGTGCTGTACATAGCGGGTGCTGGCTATACTCACCGCTCTCTGGTCTTCTCTTGTGACATGCTGTGCTGTGTCCTGACAGTGTCAGGACATAGTGTGTGTAAGCATGCACTATGACCTGATACTGTGCAACATCAGGTCACAGTACAGTGCTGCAGGAAGAGCGAGCTGGATTACACGAGTAGTGGCACTGTCCGGAGCAGGAGAAGAAAGTCTTCTTATTTATTTTTCGTCAGATTTAAGGTCTGATGAAAAAAATTTCTTGTTCTTAATTTCCTCTTCTAAAATCTAGGTGTGCCTTATGGTCCTGTACATCTTATGGTAATTTTCTGTTAAAAGGGTGGTCTCACTTCAGCTGTGCTGAAGTGGGTGGACAAAATTAATTGTGTATTTAAAGGGGTTGTCTCGCTTCACCATATGCCATTTATCATGTAGACAAAGTGAATACAAGGCACTTACGTATTGTGATTGTCCATATTGCCTCCTTTGCTGGCTTCATTTTATCATCACATTATACACTGCTCATTATACATATGACCACCCTGCAAGCGAAACAGTGATGGCTGTGCTTGCACACTATAGGAAGAAGCATCAGTCTCTCTGGAGGCCGACACAGTAGGAGCGTGCATAGCCCCTGGAAATGAGCAGTGTATAACACAATGGAAAAATGAATCAAGTCAGCAAAGGAGGCAACATGGACAATCACTATACGATAGTAAGTGCCTTGGATTAACTTTGTCTACATGACGAATAGCATTTGCTGAAGTGAAGTAGTGCAATTTAAAGGTATTGGCCATCTTAGCAAAACTGTTCCAAAAGTGCAGGATGGCACTCTAAGCAGGGGTGTACACAAATCTCATAGGGCCCCATAGTTTAATTTAGTATGGGCCCACCCTGCCTCACCTAGTTTTCCAGTAGGCGTGATTCAAACACTCCCAGACAATGAAGAATGCAAAGCACAATGCCTCAGATTTCTGATGAATTCACATTTATTTTTTTAATTAAGTGGGAGAAATTTTAACCACTTCCCCCCGCCCGTTGACTATAAACGTCTGGGAAGTGGTTATCTATCCCTGAATGGACGTTTCTGAACGTCCTTTCAGAGATAGATGCTGTACGCTAATTGTGCAGTTTCTGAGCCAGGGGCCCACTGTCAGTGACAGCAGGGTACACCAGAGAGAAGGCAGGGACCATTGCTGGGTGTTCCTGCCTTCTAGATCGCTGTATACACAGTGCTCAATGAGCGCTGTGTATATGGATCAGGAAGTGCTATGCTGCTTCCTGTCCCGGCTGGTGGTCACGTGACCGCCGGGGCCGGGAGACTTCAGAAGCTGTCGGGTCTTTTAAAGACCACAATCAGCCCTGCAGTGAGGCTGTACAGTGCTGTATTATGCTGTACAGCCTCTCTGGGGGGTATATTTCTCCTGTAACTGGGGCTACTATGTCAGCCCCAGTTACAGGAGAAATCAATAGTGAAAAAAAGAAACGAAGTCAAATATCCCCCCGAGGTGTTGTATGACCTTATGGGGGACACAAAGTGTAAAAAAAAAAAAAAAAAAAAAAAAAAAAAGTTTCACATATATATATATAAAAAAATGATTCCCCAAATACGTGATTTAAAAAATGTTACAAATAAAAATAAATAAAAAAATAGACATATTTGGTATCAACGTAACGACCGGCTCTATAAAAATATCACATGATCTACCACAGCAGGTGAACACCGTAAAAAAAAAAAAAAAAAAAAAACACATTACGCCAAAACAGATTTTTTTTAGTTATCTCACCTCTCAAAAAACATATCAATCCAAAAGTCGTATGTACCCCAAAATGGTAGCAATAAAAAAGTCACCTCATCCCGCAAAAAATTAGCCCCCACACAAGACCATAGCCAGAAAAATAAAAAAATATGGCTCTAAGAAAATTGCAACACAAAAACATGATTTTTTTTCTAAAAATGCTCTTATTGTTTAAAACGTAAAAAAAATAAAAATAGACATATTTGGTATTGTTGCGACCATAACAACTGGATCTATAAAAATATCACATGATCTTCCCCATCAAGTGAACACTGTAAAAAAAATATAAAAAAAGACACCAAACAGCTTTTTTGTGACTTCACCTCCCCAAAAATGAGATAAAAAGCGACCAGAAAGCCAAATGTTCCCCAAAATAGTGCCAATAAAAAGCACAGCTGGTCCCGCAAAAAATAAGCCCTCACGCAGCTCAGTCAACAAAGAAATAAAAAAGTTATCGCTCTTAAAAACCATGACAGAAAATTCCATGTCAGAAAATCCAGATGCTACTCCTTAACTTCTTAGCCCTAGCGTATCCCTCAAAAAACAGTTTCCAACTGTAACATAGCACCTAAAAACCATTCCAACAAAATCTGCCTTCTAGAAATCATATGGCGCTCCTTGACTTCTGTGCCCTGCCGTGTGCCCATACAGCGGTATACGACCATATGTGGGGCATTTCTGCAAACTGCAGAATCAGGGTAATAAATATTGAGGCTTGTTTTGTTGTTAACCCTTGATGTGTTTCAGGAAAAAATTGATTAAAATGGAAAATCTGCAAAAAATTTTGCTTTAATTCTTGTGGAATACTTAAAGGTTTAACAACATTTCTAAAACTAGCTTTGAATAGTTTGAGGGGTGTCGTTTCTAAAATGGGCCATTTATGGGTAGTTTTTATTATGTGAGCTCCTCAAAGTGACTTCAGAACTGAACTGATCCTTAAAAAAGTTGATTTTGGAAATTTTCTTGAAGATTTCAAAAATTGCTTCTAAAATTCTAAACCTTCAAACGTCCTAAAAAATAAAATTACACTACCAAAATGATGCCAACATAAAGTAGACATATGGGGAATGTTAATTAATGAATATTTTATGAGGCATCACTTTCTGTCTTAAAAGCAGAGAGATTCAAATTTAGAAAACACTGAATTTTTTCAAATTTTCGGTAACTTTTTGATTTTTTTAAAATAAATAAAGGTAAAACATATTGAATTTACCATTAACATGAGGTACAATGTGTCACGAGAAAACAATCTCAGAGTGGCTTGGATAAGTAAAAACATTCACATGAAGTGACACATGTCAGATTTGCAAAATTAGGCCTGGTCAGGAAGGGGATAAACGGACCCGTCTGGAAGTGGTTAATTTTAAGTGGTAATATTTTTTAAGCTGTGAAAAGGTGCTTCAAAAATATGGCACTCATTCTGAACAGCATACTTTTCAATGTTTTTACACCAGACAACTGGCATAAATACACTGATAAATCTCCCCATACAGCTCTAAATCACTGCATCCCTTCACATAATATATTACAAAACTAGATACCAGCAGCCATCACTAGGGGGCCCAGAGCATAGGAATTTATACAGCTACCATAATAACCACTTTGTACTGTGTTTCCTCTATTGGCAGTTGCATAACAATGCAGTGCTTTCATGTCAGGAAGAGAGGAAGTTCAGCGCTGGCCCCCTTCTTCCCCCGAGCCCAGTAGCAGTCGTGTGGTCTAACCCCAGTGAAGGTGCACCACTGACTCTAGCATTATAATGGAATGTGCCCCAATGTGCAGATATGACCAGCCTCTTGTTTCAGTACAGTCTCTTCATAAGCTGTCATGTTCCCAGATGGGAGCTGTGTACAGTCAGTGAAGAGATGGCACTGAAACAAGGGTGCAGGACTTCAAATACTGGGACAGATTCCTTTGTAACTTTATACATAGCTGCTTGAAAGTTTGTTAACCCTTCAGAATGTTTTATATTTTTGTACACATTTGACCTAAAACTGCATCATATTTTCACACAAGTCCTAAAAGTAGATAAACATAACCAAAAAATATTATACTTGGTCATTTATTTATTGAGGAAAATCAAATATTTCTGTGAATGTAAACCTTTAGGAATTTGTAGGTGTTTTCAGTCACTGGGATGACAATCTGTTGTCAGTGAGTGACCTGCTTTATTTAAAGGGGTTATCCAGTAATGGATAAGTAGACTTTTTAGAGTTGATTTAGTAATCTTTTCCAGCTTGGTGAGCATCAACAAAAATATCACATTGGTGGGGCTCTGAATCCCAGTACCTGCGCTGATCAGCTCTGGAAGCTCTCCAAGCACTGTACACTTCAATAGGGCTGAACTGCAACTAACCTATGTGACCAACGTATAGTGACGTCACATAGCCTAGGAAGAGGCTGTGGCACTCATGGAGCGCCAGCCTCATGTAACAGCTGAACGGCAGGGGTCCCAGGTGTTGGACCTTTCACAATCTGATACTGATGACCTATCCTCCGGATAACCCCTGTAAAGAACAGACATCTATCAAAGTCTGATCTTCACAACAAATTTGTGAAAGTGTACCATAGAACAAACAGGTTCTGAGAAGGGTTGTTGATGCTCACCAGGCTGGAAAAGATTACCAAACCAACTCTGAAGAGTCTGGACTCCACTAACCCACAGTCAGACTGTAGGCAAATGGAAAAGAAAATTCAAAACCCTTATTACCTTTTGTTGGTGGCTGACCAACAAAGATCACACCAAGAGCAAGAGGTGTAATAATCTACAGGGTCACAAAAGAACCCAAGGTAACTTCTAAGAAGCTTAAGGACACTAGAAGACACTGAACAATGGTGTGCATGGCAAGATTGCAAGAAAAAAGCTGCTGCTCTCCAATTGCTGTCTGTCTGCAGTTTGCTACAGATCACCTGGACAAGCCAGAAGGCTATTGGAACAAGGTTTTGTGGACATAAAAACGCCATCCTATCTGTGAAACACAGTATGGTTTGGGGCTGTTTTGCTGAATCTGGGCCAAGACGGCTTGCCATAATTGATGGAACAATAAATTCTGAATTATACCAGCAAATTCTAAAAGTGAAATGTTAGGAAATCTGTCCACGAGCTGAATTTTAAAAGAGAATTGGTCATACAGAAAGACAATGAAAGTAAGCACACAAGTCATTCTACCAGAGAATGGTTAAAGAAGAATACAATTCAAGTTTTGGAATGACCAAAGTCAAAATTCTGACCCTAATTCAACAGGAATGTTGGGGAGGGACCTGAAGCATGCAGTTCATGGGAGGAAACCCACCAACATAACAGATTTGAAGCTCTTTTGTACAGAGGAATGGGTTAAATTCCTTCAAGTCAATGTGCAGGACTAATCAACATTTACTGGAAATGTTTAGTTGCAGTTATTTCTACACAAGGGGTCACAGCAGACACTGAAAGCAAGGGTTCAAAGAAAAAGAGGCGGCCAGCACACCTGGGTAGATACAGAGCTGGGTACACGTCTCCAGGGAAAGTGGTAAGGTTTCCCTAACTGTTCAGCATGTCCATAAAAAAGTACAAAGAAAGCACATCCTTTCTGTGCGATTTATTCCAGATGCGACGTTTTGGATAACGCATGCTTGATAAAGGCTTGTTAGCCGAAACGTCACTGAAAGCAAAGGTTCACATACTTTTGCTACTCACAGACGTGAAATATTGGATCATTTTACTCAATAAATGACAGTGTAATATTTGTGACTCATTTGTGTGATTTATATTTACCTACTTTTAGGACCTGTGTGAAAATGATGATTACACTTACCAGTAATCGGATTTTCCAGACCCCACGACAGCACCACAGAGAGAGGATCCACCCCCAGGGACAGGAAACCTACAGAATAAAAAGATGGAGCCTTCTCTCCCACCTCAGTGGTTTACAGAGCAAGAGAAGGGACTCCAACCCCAGTTAATCAAGTTTAACAAATAACATAAAAATAACTTTTTTTCTTTTGCTACACCCCAGTAAGACAGAAGAATCAAGAAGGAAAAAACCAGGGGGGGGGGGGGGGGAATAAGGAAGGGTGCTGTCGTGGGGTCTGGAAAATCCAATTACCGGTAAGTGTAATCATCATTTTTCCCCTCCGCCACGACAGCACCACAGAGAGAATTACAGAGAACTTCCTAGGGAGGGAACACCGCTTGAAGGACTTTCCTAGCAAAGTAAAGATCGTCAGAGGAAAGAAGATCCAAACGGTAGTGACGCAAGAAAGTAGAGGGAGAAGACCACGTGGCAGCCTTACAAATTTGCTCTATAGTGGCAGAAGATCTCTCAGTCCAAGAGGTAGAAACAGAGTGTGTAGAAAGAGCTTTGACCATCACCGGAGAAGAGAGACCAGATTCCACATAAGCCAGAGAGATGTCTAATCTAATCCATCTGGCCAAGGAACTTTTAGTAGCCTTCATACCCTTGTTTGGACCGGAGAAAAGAACAAACAAGGCTGAAGACTTTCTCCATTGTTTGGTAGATTCAAGATACTGTAACAAACATCTCCTGACGTCCAAAGAATGGAATTCCTCCTCCTTAGGAGTTTTAGGATTATTACAAAAGGTGGGAAGAATAATCTCCTGAGTCCTATGGAAGTGTGAGGAAACCTTTGGCAAAAATGCAGAGTCAGGCTTAATAATCACCCTGTCCTCTAAAATGGTAGTGAAAGGAGGATTCTTAGAAACGGCATGGATCTCACTAATCCTGCGGGCAGAAGTAAGAGCCACTAATAAAATCAGTTTCAATGTGAGGTGCTTAATATCACAAAATACAATTGGCTCAAAAGGTTTAAGCGTTAAAGCCTTGAGGACCACATTAAGATCCCAAGGAGGAATTTTTGGATTTGGAACTGGAGAACTTTTGTCTACCGCCTTAAAAAATCTGATGACCCAAGGGTCACTGGCATAATTTTGGTCAAACAAAATGGACAGAGCTGAAATCTGTGCCTTTAGGGTATTTTTAGCGAATCCCAGAGAGAGGCCCTTCTGCGAGAACTCAAGGATCTGTAGAATAGAAGCAGAAACTGGCAAATTATCAGGATCTAGGTTATAACATTGAATAAACTTCTTCCAGACCCTGGCGTAAATAGCAACCGTCACCTTCTTTTTGCTTTTAAGAAGAGTAGAAACCAGACCCTGGGAAAATCCTTTCCTAGTTAATAGGACCCTTTCAAGATCCATGCAGTCAGCCGAAGATCCCTGACCTGAGGATGAAGGACCGGACCCTGGAATAACAGATCCGGGATCTCCAGCAGAATCCAAGGATCCGAGATCGACATGGTACGGAGCAGAGTAAACCATGCCCTCTTGGGCCAAAAGGGGGCAATTAGAATTACTTTTGCCCTGTCTCTCCTGATCTTTCTCAGAACTAGAGGCAGTAACTGAAATGGGGGAAAGGCATATGCTAGCTGAAAATCCCATTTCAACTGGAAGGCATTCCCTGGGATTTAGAGAACAAAACCTTGATACCTTGTTGTTCTGACTGGAGGCAAAAAGGTCTATTGTCGGCTTTCCTCAGAGATCTGTGATTTTTGAGAAAATTGACTGATTTAGGGACCATTCTCCTTGCTTCAATTGATGTCTGCTCAAATAGTCTGCTTCTATATTTTCCGTCCCCTTTATGTGCAGCGCTGAGATATGACAGATCTTTCTCTCCACATACTGAAAGAGGAGACTCGCCTCCAAACACAGGGATACCGACTTTGTTCCTCCCTGATGATTTATATAGGCAACTGAAGTTCTGTTGTCCGAAAATATTCTCATGTGACCTGATTTCCACAGATCTTTGGACGCCTGCAAGGCCAGTCTGACTGCCCGAAGTTCTTTCCTGTTGGAGAAGAAACTCCTTTCTTGCTGAGTCCAAGACTCCTGAAAGCTTTGACCTAGAATATATGTCCCCCACACCCAGGGGCTCACGTCGGTCGTGAGAACTAATGGTTCAGGGTAGGACCAAGGAATACCCTGAATCAAGTGATCTCTTTTCTCCCACCAGGTTAAGGAACGTAAAGTTGTCTGAGAAATTTTTATCCTCGCTGCCAAGCAACCTTTGTTTCTCTTCCATGCCGATAATATCAACATTTGTAAGACATAATATCTCCATTTGGCAGATGGAATTGAGCCCATTCGACTGCCAGGATGCATGACACTAGAGACTCCAATACAGACATGGCTTTCCTTATTGATAAAAAGCGGGATCTTAGAGATCATAACTGGGACTGAATCTTCACAATCTTTTCCTCCGGAAGAAACACCCTCTGGGACACCGAATCCAGGATAAGACCTAGGAACCTTTGTTGTTGCTGAGGAATGGGCCTGGACTTCAGTTCGTTTATAATCCATCCCAAGTACTGCAGAATCCTTCTCACTTCCAGAACCGCTGCTTTGCAGTCTTGATAAGTACTTGCAATGATCAAAAAGTCATCCAAATAAGTGACTAACAATACGTCCTTCATCCTTATGAAAGATGCCATGTCTGCGATGACTTTTGTAAAAACCCTCGGTGCCATTGAAAGGCCAAAGGGGAGTGCCTGAAATTGAAACTGATGAAGTTGGTTGTTCATTAAGATTGTGATTCTGAGAAATCTCTGAAAATCTGGATGGATCGGAACATGAAAATAGGCATCTTTTAAGTCCAACACCGCCATAAAACAATCTGGGTACAACAGGAGGATGGTAGATTTTACAGTTTCCATCTTGAATTTTCTTAGTTTCAGGAATTTGTTTAACTCTTTTAGATTTATGATGGTTCTGAATGAACCGTCTGGTTTTGGAACTAGAAACAGATGGGAAAAATAGCCCTCGAAAAATTCCTGAGGAGGAACCAGAATTAGAACATCTCTGTGAATTAATTTTCATACCTCTTCTAAGATGGGAGAAGGTCCTTTCATTACAAATTTTGTTTCTGTAATTATGAATCTTTGTGGAGGCAGGGAAGAGAATTCTAATGTAAGGCCTGAACGAATAATATCTAACACCCATGACCCTGCTACCTTTTCCCATGCGGGCAGAAAAAAACAAAGTCTTCCTCCTACCCCTGACCTGACGTCATTGTTGGGAGGATTTCTTATCTGTAGAGGAAGAGTTTCCGAACAAAAAACCTTTACCTGAGGGATTCCTAGGCCTAAATCTTTGCTCCTTGTCCCTAAATTGTCTTTTACCCCCTGAATTTCCCAAGGACCGAAAGGGACGCCTGGATCTGAAAAAAAATATGCAGATTGATAGGAACCCGGAAACCTCTTCTTCCTGTCTGCCGGAAGGTCATCTAAATCAGGACCGAAAAGAAATTCGCCCTGACAGGAGATACCACAGAGTTTCTGTTTGGAGGTAATATCGCCACCACCTCAACTTTTGAGCCAAAGGGCCCTACGGGCAGAATTAGTCAGGGCCGCAGACTGGGCAGACAACCTAAGAGCCTCTACAGAGGCGTCGAACAGGAAATCTGCCGCCTTTTGAAGAGTGGGCAAAGAGGAAAGTATCTGATCCCTCGGGCATTTATCTCTAAGTTGGACCTCAAGTTGTTCTAACCACAACGCTAGGGATCTAGCCGTAACCGTAGCTGCAATATTACGACGGAAGGAAGAGGACGAGGCTTTCCATGCACCTTTTAGAAAGGATTCCGCCTTTTTATCTAGGGGATCCTTGAGGATACCAGAATCCTCAAAGGGAAGAGAGGACCTTCTCGACACCTTAGAGATGGTGACATCTATTTTTGGAGCTTTATCCCAGGAGGAGGATACCTCTTCTTCAAAGGGATATTTTCTTTTGAAACTTCTTGGGATAAAAAAGACTTTACAGTCAGGCTTTGTCCACTCTTTACTAATTAGAGATGCTACATTATCGTGGACGGGAAAACATCTACGTTTTTTCTCTTGCAGGCCTTCGGACATGGAATCCCCCACAGATCTATCTACTTTTTCTTCCTCTAAATTCATAGTCGCTCTAATTGCTTTAAGCAACTTCTCTGTATCGTCTGAAGGAAAACAGGCTCTCCTACCAATATCTTCCTCAGAGGATGATGATTCTCCTGAGGAAAAATCTTCTAAAAGGTGATTCATGAGAAATGAATTTTTCCTTAGAAGATCTTTCTTTTTTAACAGACTTAAGGGAATTTTTAACCTCCGATCTGATCAGCGTCTTAATATTTTTTAGAAATGAAGGGGATTCTTCAGCAACTGTACGATCAATGCAATGTTGACATAATCTCTTATCATAAGAAGAGGAAAGAGTCGTTCTGCATAAAGCACATTCTCTATTTTTCCTTTTGGACAAAACTTTTTTGGGCTTGGCCTAAAGAAAAAAAAGACATCAACAAAGAAAATAGAGTGAGGATAAGATACACAGCATGATAACTCACCCAGCAATCATTGTGTTCAAAGTAACGGAACCGGAGTCACAGCATCTCTCTCTGCTAACTCCTGAGTCTTATCCTCCTCCATGGTTTGTCAAGGTTTAATTCTCCAGGGAGAGTATAACGGTGTCTGCCACATAAAGATAAAATGATCACCACCATAATAGGGATCCAGGAAGTACTCGGGGTCCATCATCAGCCATCCGCCTTTTGATACAAACACACCATACCGCAAGGTGTGAGGTGCAGGAAGCGCCCTAGGGACCTGGAACCATGCCAGACAGCTCCAGCGTTCCCAGGCCCCAGAGCTCATAAATACATCCGAACCGGAACCGCGTCATCCCCCCGGGATGCGCAACCGGAAGTGTGTCACACGCTCCAGGCCGCACCGGAAGCGCCACTCAAACCACCAGGAACCTCCGATGCCTTCACTTCCGGCCGCACTCTGGAGCACCTTCACGTGGCATTGCTCCACTGGAGATGCCCACACACCTGCCGGAGATAAGGATAGCCCCCTGAAACCTTCCCCGCCTCCAGGTCCTAACAGCCGGCACCACCGCCAGATAGACCTTGGCAGGGAACCGCCAGCCCTCTAGGGGACTCCCTAGGATAATGAAGACCGCGGTAAGGACCTAAAAAAGAAAACTGTAGGTCTCCCACTCCAGGGACAGGAAACCACTGAGGTGGGAGAGAAGGCTCCACCTTTTTATTCTGTAGGTTTCCTGTCCCTGGGGGTGGATCCTCTCTCTGTGGTGCTGCCGTGGGGGAGGGGAAAAATATGATACAGTTTGAGATCAAATTTATGAAAAAATATATAAAATTATGAAGGGTTCTGAAACTTTCAAGCACCACTCTATAGGCAAGTCACTTACAATGCCGTTTACAGCACTTCTGGAAACATTTTGACAAGATGGCAAACCTTTAACACGTAAAAACACATCCTAAATGATATGCAAGTTAGAAGGCTATTGTAACAACGAAAATCTACATACCGCGTTACATATATGAAATATATGAACTGTTTAGACAATGAATATCTAGGTTGTTAATTTTTCTGTAATTTATCTAGTATAATTGCTTCTATGCAGTCAAAACAGTGCAAACTGGTAAATGTGTTGGAAACATGCAGCTTGCTGACAAACTTACAGGGCAAAGGTAGAGAAAATCCCAACATATATTTATCTGTCATAAATTAGGCCGTTCGTAATTTACAGCATATGTTCACCTTTGAAGAACCTTGCACAGTTTCCATTGGTTATAATCGCCATACAATATTTAATGACTGCCAGTTTGGTTTACCTTACCATGTACTGTGCTGAGGAACAACTTGTATTATAGCTCACGGTGGCATTCACAATTTTACGGTTTTCATTGGAAACAGTCAACAAGTTTGTCAAACATTGCTAACAGCATAGCGGATATCAGATCTATGCTGTAAAGATGACACTGAAACCAGATCTGTTCAGACAGAGTCAGCAACAAATTGAATTTTAAAGGAAACCTTTCACCATGAAAATGCAACATAATCCAAAGGCAGCATGTTATGGAGTAGGAGAAGCTGAGCGGATTGATATATAGTTTATGGGAAAATATTCAGTAGAACTTATATTTCATTGATTTAAAGGACCTTTCACCACTCCTGACAGGCCTGCTTTAATATCTTCATGTATTCCCCATATAATAACAATTCTAGAACATCTATTCTTATGTCTCTATGTTGTGCCATTCATTTATCATTTCTACTAGAAGTTATGAATGAATTACTAGCAGTCTGCAGTAAGGGTACAGAGGGGAGGTAATCTGTTGGGGGTGTGTATCTGCACAGTCTGAACATGACAGCACTGATTGGATAGCGTGAGTCTGTGCAGGTACACACCCCCAACTGGTTACCTCCCCTCTGTACCCTTATTGCAGACTGCTAGCAATTCATTCATAACTTCTAGTAGAAATAAAGGAATGGCACAACATACAGCCATAAGAATAGATGCTCCAGAATTGTTATTACATGGGGAATGCATGAAGCTATTAAAACAGGCATGTTAGGAGTGGTGAAAGGTCCTCTAAAAATTTCTGCTCATTCTGGGCTTTGAGGTCAAGGAGGCGGTCCTATCAGTGATTGACAGCTGTCTCTGTATACAGAGTTATAGAGGGAAGGATGTCAATCACTGATAGGATCATCTCCTGGATTTTAAGTCAAGAATGAGTGCGGATATAAATGAGTAAAATACACGTTTTACTGAATGTTTTCCCATAAACTATATATTAATCTGCTCAGCTCCTCCTGCTCTATAACATGCTGCCTTCAGCTCCGACACCATGTTCAATTTGACAGGCTCCCTTTAAGGCTACTTTCACACTGGCGGCAGGCCTGATCCGGCAGGTGAAGGGTGCTGCCGGATCAGGCCTGCCGCAGTGACATGTGTGGAGCCGGAACCGCGCTCCGGCCCCACACATGTCACACAGTACATACATACACATAAACATACACACACATATAGACAAAGAAACACACATACATACTTACATGCTCCCCGGCAGGTCTTCGGAGCGTCAGAGGGACAGGACGGCTCACACAGGTCACGATTCCCCACAGCGCCCTCTGCTGGGCGCCTGGTGGAATTGTCACGATTCCACCAGGCGCCCAGCAGAGGGCGCTGTGGGGAATCGTGACCTGTGTGAGCCGTCCTGTCCCTCTGACGCTCCGAAGACCTGCCGGGGAGCATGTAAGTATGTATGTGTGTTTGTATGTCTATATGTGTGTGTATGTTTATGTGTATGTCTGTATGTGTCTATGTGTAGCCGGATCCGTAATGGACTCCATTGAAAGTCAATGGACGGCGCATCCGGTTACCATTATGGTCACACCAGACGGATCCACCCCCATTGACTTGCATTGGGGGTCATTCCGGATCCGTCTTGGTGCGGATGCCTGGACCGGAGAGCAAACCACAGCATGCTGCGGTTTGTTCTCCGGTCTGAAGACGGAACGGAATGCTTTCAGGAGCATTCCGTTGTCTTCAGTTCAGTTTTGTCCCCATTGACAATGAATGGGGACAAAACTGAAGCGTTTTATTCCGGTATTGAGCCCCTATGACGGAACTCAATACCGGAATTTTAAAACGCTAGTGTGAAAGTAGCCTAACTCTGAACACTGCAGAACTGTGAATGCAGCTCCAAACGGTAATATAGACAGCAACTGAGAAAACTGTATTAAAGGGGTATTCCAGCATTACGTTACTTTTTACTTTTAGCTACGACTATGCGGTTACCTAAAAAAAGAAATCCACTAACCTGCTCTGGTACACAGGCTCCTCAGTCACAGAGTCCTGGTGCCAATCACTGGAGCAGGGCTAAGAGGAACCTCTGTCCTGGAACAGAGAGGCAGGGAGCAGGTGAAGGATTTTTTTTGTTTGGGTAGTGTCATACTGGCCAAAAATAAAAAGTTGCCTAAAGCTGGAAAAACTCTTTAAAAAACGGCAATTAAAAGGGTTTCCAACTAAATCTGATCATGTGACCAGTGGGATCCCAAGAAATCATAAGACTGGAGGTCATGAACCTGTACGTGAGTATGACTTAAATAATGACTTAAATAATGAAATAGTGAGTATGACAGATAATGGAAAAAAGGGTATGCTAGGAACACAGTAATTGTATGTGCTAATACAAACCTTAGTACAATTATTTGCTTTGGGCTCCAATTCCCCAACTGTCACCAATGATCCCAGAAGGCTGCTCTCCAGAAAACCTCTCTCTGCATTTGGGTCAAACTGTGTGTTTGGATGACTCAGCAGAAGTGATAACGACACTGCAAATCCAGCCATGTCCATAGGAAATGGTCTGTGTGTCTTCCAGGCTGTATGAAAGCCAACTACTTTACCACCAGTCACCGCTGGACCTTCATAACGGAGCCCTCCAACTAGCCCAACTGGCCAGACAGATACTTTTTGTGTATAACGCATCTACAGAAGAGAAAAGAAAGTCTGTATGACTGCACAGGCTAAATGCAATAAAATATTTTATATAACAACATGTAAGACAGAGAAATATGATGAAGAACATTTCATTCACAAAAAATAAAAAAAATACCAGGTCCCTGGGGGTTTTCAAAGGTTTTTCTTTTTACATTCCCTCCCCTGCCAGTGGTACCTGTGAAGAAATCTATACTTACATGCTCCCAGATACTCCCTTCCGGCACCGTGGTTCCCAGGCTGTCTTCAAGGAGCCCCATCTGTCAACTTTGCACAGACAGGGTAACGTGAACAGCAGTAGTCATCCATATGGAAGTTGACGTGGACCAGATATCCAGAGAAGACAGCCCAGCAACCGCAAAGCTGGAATGAAGCGGTAGTCAGCACATAGGTATACATTTCTTCCCAAGTATCACTGGCTGCGGGGGAAAGAAAAATTCTGGACAACCTTTTTAACATAGGGTCCACTAATGTTAAATTAATAAAAATGTATAGAGCAAGTTTCTCAATCTCATCATTGAGAATGGTTGCCATATCAGGATCCAGGAGGGTTGTCACCCAGATTTTCAACCTATAGATAACAATGCTCATATGTAGGGTACTTCCACACATTACGGAATATGCACGTTTTTTCAAGTTCGGAAAAACTGCAGAGTAGTACAGTATCATTATCAGTATCATGTACACTTTGTGGATCTTTTCTGTGCAGAGCACGCCAATTATGTTTGCTGTTTTAGTTGCAGATTGTTTTAATAAACGGTGAGATCTGCTGCAAAACCACATCAAAAATTGCAGCTAGAAATTGTGGTTTTTGGTGCTGTGTGGGTGCAGAAACGCACAGAAATCAGCATGGAAATTCATGCAGATCTTCTGAGCATTCACCTGCACCTTGTGCAGGTATCCTTAGGGCCAGCTGACAGAGTTTTATGTCACTGATTTTGGAGCGTTTCTGCCTCAAAATCAGCTCCAAAAAGTGCCTCCCATTCATTTCAGTGGGCATAAAAAACAACTCCATGTTTTTGGTGCATTTTCCGTGCGCTTTTTGGTGCAGATCTGCATCAAAAACCTTAAGCTGAAAATGCAGCTTTGTATTGAAGTGAAGACCCATTGGATTAAGAAAAAAAAAAAAAAAAAAAAAAATCGCATGAAAAAACTTTTTTGGGCTGAAGAAAATTCTTTTGATTCTGTGTTCATTTTTTAACCCCTTAAGGCCGAAGCTACTTTTACACTTAATGCCGAAGCCACATTTTTAAAATCTGCCATGTGTCACTTTATCAATTCATAACTTTGGGATTCTTTCACCGATTCGACTGATTCCAAGATTGTTTTTTCGTGACACATTGTACTCCACGACAGTGGTAAATTTGAGTCAATATAAATCACCTTTATTTATAAAAAAAATCCTAAATTTACAGAAAATTTGGAAACATTTGTAATTTTCAAACTTTGAATTTCTCTGCTATTAAGGCAGATAGTGATCCCTCACAAAATAGTTATGTCTACTTTATGTTGCCATCATTTTGTAGATGTAATTTTATTTTTTGGGGATGTTAGAAGGCTTAGAATTTTTGAATCAATTCTTAAATTTCTTTAGAAATTTTCCAAAACCATTTTTTTAAGCACCAGTTCAGTTCTGAAGTCACTTTGTGGGGCTAACATAATAGAAACCACCATAAATGACCCCATTTTAGAAACTACACCCCTCAAGGTTTTCAAAACTAATTTTACAAACTGTGTTAACCCTTTATGTATTCCACAAGAATTAAAGGAAAATGGAGATGACATTTCAAAATTTCACTTTTTTTGCAGATTTTCCATTTTAATCCATTTTTCCTGTAACAAATCAAGGGTTAATAGCAAAAAAAACCTCAAAAATTATTACCCTGATTCTGCGATTTACAGAAACACCCCGCATGTGATTGTAAACTACTGTATGGACGCATGGCCAAGCGCAGAAGGAAAGGTGCGCCAGATGGTTTTTGGAGGGCGGATTTTGCTGGACTGGTTTTGAGACACCATGTCCCATTTGAATCCCCCCCGATGCACCCCTACAGTAGAAACAACCAAAAAGTGCCCATATTTTGGAAACTAAGGGATAAGGTGACAGTGTTATTGATACTATTTTGGGGAACATATGATTTTTGATCACTTTATATTACACTTTTTGTTAGGCAAGGTAAACAAAAATGGCTGTTCTGGCTGTTTTTTTTTATTTTTTTTTTTACTGTGTTCACCTGAGGGGTTAACTAATGTGATATTTTTGTAGAGCAGGTTGTTACGAACGTGGCAGTACCTAACATGTATAGTTTTTTTTTTTATTTAAGTTTTACACAATAATATCATTTTTGAAACAAAAAAAATCATGTTTTAGTGTCTCCATTGTGAGAGCTGTAGTTTTTTTATTTTTTGGGCAATTGTCTCAGGTAGGGGCTCATTTTTTGCGGGAAGAGGTGACGGTTAGATTGGTACTATTTTGGGGGGCATATGCCTTTTTGATCGCTTGGTATTACACTTTTTGTGATGTAAAGTGACAAAAAATGGCTTTTTTGACCCTGTTTTTATTTTATTTTTTTTACTGTGTTCACCTGAGGGGTTAACTCATGTGATATTTTTGTAGAGCAGGTTGTTACGGACGTGGCGATACCTAACATGTATAGTTTTTTTAATTTATTTAAGTTTTACACAATAATTTCATTTTTGAAACAAAAAAAATCCATGTTTTAGTGTCTCCATTGTGAGAGCTGTAGTTTTTTTATTTTTTGGGCGATTGTCTCAGGTAGGGGCTCATTTTTTGCGGGAAGAGGTGACGGTTAGATTGGTACTATTTTGAGGGGCATACGCCTTTTTGATCGCTTGCTATTACACTTTTTGTGATGTAAAGTGACAAAAATAGCTTTTTTGAACCTGTTTTTATTTTTATTTTTTTACGGTGTTCACCTGAGGGGTTGGGACATGTGATATTTTTGTAGAGCAGGTTGTTACGAACGTGGCGATACCTAACATGCTTGGGGTATTTTTTATCTTTTTTTACTAATTTCAAATTTGAGTTTTGGGGGGAAAAAGGGATTTTTTTAACACTTTTTTTTTATTTTTTTACACTTTTTTTTACACTTTCTTAGACTCAGACCCACTTGGTTCTTGAAGATCCAGTGGGTCTGATTGTTCTATAATACACTACAGTACACTGTATAGTGTACTGCAGTGCATTTTCACTCTTGCTAAGCCTTGTCAGGCTCCTGCCTTTAGCAGGAGCCTGATGAGGCTTAGCTTACACCATGGCAACCGAGACGCTTCTGAAAGCGTCTGGTTGCCATGGTAACCATCGGGACGCTGCCACAGCAGAGCAGCGTCCCGATGGAAGGGAGAGGGAGCTTCCTCCCTCTCATCTGGCCACACCATCGGCGCTGCCAGCGCCCGATGGGAGAGGGAGGGAGCTCCCTCCCTGTTAACCCCTTCCATACAGCGGTCCCTACGGACCAGCACCGATGTCAGCAGTTTCAGGCAGAGTATCAGCTGTATGCTGATACTCTGCTTGATAACCGCTCGCCATCCTGAGAAATCATTGCGGGCGGCACTCGCGCCGCAGCCGCCCGCACATCGCCCGCTATAACTCCCCCCCCACCCACCCAAACGGCCATCAGAGAAAACAGTGGGGTGGGGGGGATATATATATATATATATTATATTGTTAATTTTTTTTTTTTTTTTTTAATTTTACAGTTTATTGCAGCTACGATCGCTGCGATTGGCTAGTCTGAACAGACTAGCCAATCACAGCGATCGCTAGCCCGGGACCGCCCCCATTGCTCCCGGGCTGGTTAGCTGAGACCCCTGGCTGTAAGTAACAGCCGGGGTCTCAGCACTGTCACCATGTCATCAGACATGGTGACAGTTTAATGCCATGACGGCTTATCCCGTCATGGGGCGGCAAGCGGCTCCTAAGCCGTCATTCGGCGTTAAGGGGTTAAGCCTGTTTTTCAAAATCAGTCGTGTGAACTGGCCATTATGCTTCCATGTCCACATATGCTTAAAGGGGTTATCCAGTAATGTATAACGATGTCCTATCCTCAGGATAGGTTATTGTTATCACATCAGCGGGGGTTCGAGTCCCTGCACCCCATGGACCAGCTGTTACGGGGAGTCGCAATGCCCCTATAGGTCATCAATATTTATTACCGGATAACCCCTTTAACTTTACAGATTCCTTTCGTGATTCTAGTAATGCTTGGTAACAAGTCCTGAGTGAGTAATAAAGATAGCTCCTTTAGTTTAATAAACTTTTTAAAGGGAATCCGTTACCGTGAAAATGCAATGTAATCTGCAGGCAGCATGTTATAGAGACAGAAGAGCTCAGCAGATTGTTATATAGTTTATGAGAAAAGATTCAGTAAAACTTGTATTTTACTAATTTATGTCCATGCTTATTCTGGGCTTTGAAGTCAGGGAGACGGTCCTATCAGTGACTGACAGCTCTCTCTGTATACACAGTCATAGAGGGAAGGATGTCAATCACTGATAGGACCAACTCCTTGACTTCAAAGTCCAGAATGATCACAGATATAAATGAATAAAATAAAAAGTTTTACTGAATCTTTTCTCATAAACTATATATCAATCTGTTCAGCTCCTCCTGATGTATAACATGATACCTGCAGCTCAAACACCATGATACATACAGGTTCTCTGTAAATGTGTCATTTCATTAAGGTTGTAATAAAACACACATGGGGTCATTTATCAAACTGGTGTAAAGTAGAACTGGCTTAGTTGCCCATAGCAACCAATCAGATTCCACCTTTCATTTTCCAAAGGAGAGCAACTAAACTAGTTCTACTTTACATTAATTTGATAAATGACCCCAACAGTGTATAAATTTTACGCCAGCAGCTTAGGAATATTTAATGTAACCAGCCGAAAGGTCGAATAATGTGACAGTGTCCAGGTAGTTTGCTATAAATACATTTTTTAATGAAAATAGATGTTATAACCACATACGTGTTTATTCAAATCAGTCACATAGGGGATGATGCAGATGACAGGCACCCGGCAGAGAAGGGAGAAATGTTCATCTTTTTACAATTTTTGCCTTCTCTGTTTACTTAATGAGTAAGTTATACATATGTATGATCCTGTTCCCCTAAATAAACTGTAGTAGCAATGAACAATTAACAGCAAAAAGTGAAAATACTTGAACTACATAAGTTTACACTGGATGTATAATAAATGAAGCTCAGCAATAAAAAAAAGTTCATTTAGTACATTAAAATGAGCATCAATATATTACTCACAACTAGGGATGAGCGAATCGACTTTGGATGGTTCATCTGAAGTCAACTTGCATAAAACTGCGTTGTAATACTGTACGAAGCAGGAGCTCCGTACAGTATTCGAATGTATTGGTTCCGATGAGTGACTTTGTGAATTATTACTGTAAAACCCCTTCAAACGAACTCTGGTTTGGTTGCAAGGTACCACTTGGAACCGAACCAGAGTTCGGTATCAAGGTTTTTTACAGTAATAATTCACAGTTATTACACGAAGTCTCACGAGACTTCACAAAATATTAACTTTGGCTCATTGAAGCCAATACATCCGAATACTGTACGGAGCTCCTGCTCCATACAGTATTACAAAAAAGTTTTATGCAAATTGACTCCGGATGAACCATCCAAAGTCTATTCGTTTTGGATGGCTCAAAGTGCAATGAGTTTTGATGCATTTTTCACGCGTGTGATAAAAAACTGAAGGTTTACAAAACATATCTCCTAGCAACTATCAGTGAAAAACACATCACATCCGCACTTGCTTCAGGATGCAATGCGTTTTTCACTGAAGCCCCATTCACTTCTATGGGACCAGGGCTGCGTGAAAAACGCAGAATATAGAACATGCTGCGTTTTTTCATGCAACGCAGAACTGATACGTGAAAAAAAACCCTCATGTACACAGACTTATTGAAATGAATGGGTCAAGATTCAGTGTGGGTGCTATGTGTTCACGTCACGCATTGCACCTGCGCGGAAAACTCGCTTGTGTGAAAGGGGCCTTACAACGATGTTTTATGCAAATCGACTTTGGATGAAGCATCCGAAGTTGTTTCGCTCAACCCTACTCACAACCACAAGGTACTTTTAAGGTGCTGTCCTTTCTTTATTCAGTACTCTGACTTCAATTCATACTTCATGGTATAGAATGTAGGGAATGTTGATTTTCCTGCTCCATTCGTGTGATGTTTCATAGGACACACCCCTTTAATTTTGCGTGATTAAGGGGACATGGCCTCTGGGGAAATAATGAGCCGCAACACAACTCCACAGACATTAATATGGAAAAGTTATAGGGGTCAGAATATGGTGATGCACAGAAATATATATTTTTTTTAAGTATTAAAACACAAAAAACAATAAAAACTAAATTACTCTTACCGGTAATTTCCTTTTCTTGAGTGCTCCATGACAGCGTCACCAGAGAGATTTTTATTTTATTTTTTTTCAGGTGGGATTATCATTAAGTCATGGAGGACTTAAAAAAAAAGGTAATAATCATCCTCCATGATCGCATCACCAATACATGTACCAAACAACTGGGAAGGGAAGGGGGGGCGTACTGATGACAATTTCCTGCAGAACTTTTCTGCCAAAAGATAAATCCTGATTCAGATTTACATTCACTCCATAATGCTTTACAAAAGGTATGAAAAATAGACCATGTAGTAAACACAGACCTAGTCGTGTGCGCCGATAATTTCAACAGGGGATCCTTATTCATTGACTTATATGCTTCACAAGTAGCCATCTTGATTCAATGGGCCAACGTACTTATAGAAGCCCTATTTGTTCCCTGAAATTGGACAAACAGGAAATCCGACTTCCTGAAATCCTTAGTCACCTCCAGACACCCAGGATGCATTTTCTGACATCCAATTTATGAAAATCCTCTGCTATCCTCTGAAATTTTAAGAAAAGTCTCCTTTAAGTGCCTGAATTTCACCTACCCTATGGGTAGATGTGATGACTACTGTTCCAAAGGTAAGGAAATATCTAAAGTGACTGAAGAGGGTGTACACGTAAGTCCTGACAAGACTAAATTTAAAGGCTTTGGGGGCATTTTTTATTATTGAATTGAACTCTTTATGGGCTAAAGCTCATCTTTTATTTTAAAAAAATGTCCAGCAGTTCTTGTACTACAGAGGTTAATTGAGAGTGTAACTGCAGACTTTCAGTTTCTATTTACCTTCAGTCCCCTTATCCAGCAGAGAGGCTTGCTCAGTCTGTAGCCCTGTTTTTTGAACTCTTAACGACTCATAAGCACTCACTACAGCTCAAATCTTGTCACCCTGATAAAAAAATATGGCTTAAAAAAGTGGATATATTAGCTTCAGATAAAGAATTCACATGCGCCATCAGATAATTTATCAGGTTTTCCAAGGAAAGCAACCAAAGAAGACTCTGAGCTACCTCAGAAATATAGACATTTTGTTGTCCAACGACTCCTGCTTCTTGTCCCAACTTAACAGTCTGCTGAAGGACCTTGGAATGGAATTGGGCCCACCTTAATGCTGGGATACAGGGGGTTAGGGAACCTAGAAGGTACATAGCTTTCCTGGTCGAGCAAGCTGGATACCTTAGGAAGGAATCTACCCAATCTTTGACCTTGAACACTTTTTGAAGAGGGAGAAAGCTCTTCTGCTGTACAGAATCCAACAGAATTCCTAGAAATTCCATCCTCTGAGTCAGTCCTGGGCTGGACTTCTTTCAATTCACGATCCAAACTAATTTGTAGAGAAGTTGTCAAGTTAGAAACATAAGGGGTCATTTATTAAGACCGGCGTTTTAGACACCGTTCTTAATAACCCCTATATCTGGCGGTGGATCTGCCAAAGTTATGAAGAGTCAAAGTTATGAAGAGTCTTCATAACTTTGGCACATCCAGGGGGAGTCTAAATGTAAGCCAGCTTCCTAAAACTGGCGTAGAAAATGATGAATGAGAAGGGCCTGCCAACCCATCCGCTTCCCACTTTTTTTAGACCTGGTACGAGCAGGGAAAAGTTGCAGATTGCGCCTGATCTGCATCTGAAATACGCCTATATATGGTGTAAATTTACACTTTTTAGGTCTTTTGTATAGTCAGGGGCTTTCTCAGGAATAAAAGCTGTCACTATGATTCCATTACAGAAAGGTCAGGCAGAGGCACACAGCATTATCAATCATAATAATGTCATGCGCTTCTGTGGTCCAGACTGCACAATCTCTCTCTCACATGAAGGACACGCTCCTGTGAAAGAGCCTTAAAGGGGTTGTCTCACTTCAGTAAGTTGCATTTATCATGTAGAGAAAGTTAAAGGGGTATTCCCATCTTAGACAATGGGGGCATATCGCTAGGATATGCCCCCATTGTCTTATGGGTGCGGGTCCCACTGCTGGGACCCGCACCTATATTGAGAACGAAGCGGGGGAGCTCTGAGCCTGGAGGACCCCGGGTTCCCCAGGGTCCGACCTCTCTACATGATAAATGCCACTTACTGAAGTGAGACAATACCTTTAAGAGAAACATTCCTATTTGCCCTTAAAAAGAAAACTCTCACAGCACTGATGTGAGATAGACCTCCCCCACCAGGAGGACAGGAAGACACTGGGAGCAGCCTCCTCTTCATTGTTTACATGCTGGCCGTAACAGGGTAGTGGTGAGTAGGTGTAATTACACCTCACCGCCCTATTCATTTCTATGGGAAGTCTATGGAAGCGATTCTTCCCATAGAAATGAATGGGGCGGTGAGGTGTAATTACACCTACTCACCACTACCCCGTTACAGCCAGCATGTAAATAGTGAAGAGGAGGCAGCGCTGATACGGCGTGTGCCTCCTCTTCAAACAGCTGATCGGCGGGGGTGCCGGGTGTCGGACCCCCGCCGATCTGATATTGATGACCTATCCTGAGGATAGGTCATCGATATATATAACTCGGAAAACCCCTTTAACGTAAAAGGAACGTAAATGGCCAATAATTTAGTAAACAAACAAACTTACTGTAGTAAAATCCACTCACAATCCATACACTGGGCTTTTTCTTACTATCCGAGCTACTTAAAGAACTCCCGACCAAAATTTTATTCCATGTCCTGCTAGAAATATACATGATATAATCTGTAGTGAATGTCATTTTCTTACCAGTGTCTGAATTTTTGACTTATATCATCCTGAAGTTTCTTATCTGTGTCATGTGACCAGCAATTAGACCCACCAACTCACACATAGACTTATGTGTGGACAGGAAGTCTAATTCTCTATGTATTCCTATGAGACTGAAAGTGAGGCTCCGATAGGAATGAATAAAGCAGTGACTGGCTTTCTGTCCTGGGTTAGTTGGAGGTCAGGGAGTTGGTCACATGACCCAGCTACAACAAGAAGAGAGGTTTTTACTCACAGAAACAGTCACTGATAAGAAAACGACAATCACTACAGATTATATCATGCACCTTTCTAACAGGTCAGAGAATAAAATTTTTTGCGGGAGTTCTTCTTTAAATAGAGCTTAAACCATACTGCAATACAAGTTCTGAAAGTCCTGAAATTTTCTGTAAGTAAATATGCAATGCATTATGTATTTAATAACTGGAAAATATTGTTAAGAAATCTTAAAGGGTTTCTGTCACCAGTTTTTTCCGTATGAATCAGGCTGACATTAGAGATGTGCTAATGTCACCTGATTCCAAATATATATCTGTTTTATTTACTGGTGCCCCCATTTTTATATAAAATGAACTTTTATTTATGCTAATAAGGCCTCTAGGTGCAAGGCAGAGAAGAAACACTCCATTCACCATAGCTTGCAAGGACCTTCAATGATGTCATGACCATGTGATAAGTCACATGGTTTAGGAGGAGACAGGCTGTTTGTGTGATCCTAACCATGTGACTGATCACATGGTCATGACATCATTGAAGGTCCTTGCGAGATATGGTGAATGGAGTGTTTCTTCTCTGACTGGTCCTGTCAATCAACAGAGCCTCTAGGAGCAGGGGTAACGCCCCTTGCACCTAGAGGCCTTATTAGCATAAATAAAAGTTCATTTTATATAAAAATGGGGGCACCAGTAAATAAAACAGATATATATTTGGAATCAGGTGACATTAGCACATCTCTAATGTCAGCCTGATTCATACCGAAAAAACTGGTGACAGAAACCCTTTAAGATCTCTTAACAATATTTTCCAGTTATTAAATGGCTTGTTTAGCACAAGCGTCCAAATATTATGTTTTATCGGGTGCAGAATGCCTGTACATATTTATACACACACACAACTGTTAAATGAGTTTTTCAGGAATTTGATACTGGTGATCTATCCTCAGAATAGGTCATCAGAATCTGATCAGTGGACGTCAACTGATCAGCTGTTTGAGATGGCACCAGTGTACATTGTATAGCGGCTGTGCTTGGTATAGTGCTCAGCCCCATTCACGTTAATGGAGCTTAGCGTGATACCAAGCACAGCCACTATACAATATATGGCACTGTGCTCGGTAAGCTGTGAGAAGGTTGCTGCACTCAGAGGAGCGCCGATACTTTCTAAAACAGCTGATCAGCGTGGGTTCTGGTTGCCGGACCCCCACTGATCAGATACTACCTATCATGAGGACAGTATCAAAATCTCAGAAAACTCCTGTAATTCCCTTTTAATTGGGGCAACAGCAGTACACTGTGTAAGTGTAAGTGGAAAGGGTAAGCGTAATTGTGGCATGAGGTGAAAAGAATAGTGGCAGTAGTAGCAGCAAAGAATGAAATAGGCAGTAGATGTGTGTAGTAGTTAATGTGTGGCGACTGTCTAGCAGTAATTGTAGTGGCAGTAAGGGAAATGGAATTGGGAGTAGGAGATTGGCAGCAGGGAAAAACAGCTGTGGCGGTATTAGCAACTATGTGGTACAAAACATAAGGATAGGCAGGCAGACACCAGCAATGGCAACATGGGTCACCATCAGCGAGGGCGGATCTGTTCACGCATCAATGCCTTGATATTTTGGACTTTGGCTGAGAACAACTTGGTCCTTTGGATGTCACAACACCCCCTGTCACACTGAATACCCTCTTTGACATGACATTGGTGCTGGGCAAGAGAGAAGAGAGAGAGCACACTGAGTCAGTTCGGGCTACTGTCCCAGAACATGGTATCCACCAGGGAAAGGCCAAAGTCATTTAGAGAACGAGACAATTTTTTTCATTTTTGTGTTTTCATTTTTCTTCCCTATCTTACTTGAGCCATAATTTTTTATTTTTCTATTCACATAGCTGTGTGAGGGCTTATTTTTTCCGGGACAAGTTGTACTTTCTAATGCCACCATTTATTATGGCATACAATGTAGTGCGAAGGGGGGAAAATTCCAAATGCGGTGGAATTGGAAAAAAATGCAATTCCTCCACCCGTTTATGGGTTTTGTTCCCAAGGCAATTCATTTACGGCAAAACTGACCCATGCCCTTCATTCTCTGGGTTAGTACGATACCACATATGTATAGGTTTTTATGTCTAAATAGTGTAAAAATAAATTTAAATTTTGACCCCCATAACTTTTTTATAGTTATCTACTGAGCTGTGTGGGGGTTCATTTTTTTGCAGGACAAATCTGTAGTTTTTATTGATACCATTTTTATTACATTTTTTGGGTGAGAGAAGCAATGAAAAAATGCCAAATTGGCCATTTTGACCCTTTTTTCCTTTACACCATTCGCCATATTGGAAAAATATTTTTATATTTAAAAGGTACGGGCATTTTCGGTCATAGTGATATCCATGATGTTTATATTTTTTGTTATTTATGTATTTATTTTTTATTATACGGAAAAGGGGGTGATTTGAACTTTAGTACTTTAGTATTTTTTTTATATATTTTTAAACAGTGTTTTTTTTTTACTTTTTTGTTATGATTTTTAATTCTGAACATTCATAGATTCTTTATTTCCGTTTAAATGTCAGAATTTATTATTTTGGCTGGCCAAAATAAGAATTGCAGCTTAAATGCACTAGGGTCTCTTCAGCGAGCCCTGACACATTTAACGTTTTGATGTTTAACATTTGACGTGATCTCACTTGATCACAGCATCAAAAGGATTTAAAGGGTTTCTGTCACCAGAAATGACCCTATTAAACCAAGTGTCATTTGCAATGAGCAAATGACACTTGATGCCAGTAATGTTACTATTATAGTCCTCAGTAACGCCGTTTTGCTAAAAATTACGATTTTATAATATGCTAATGACCTCCCCTAGGTGCAGTAGGCGTGAACCTGCACCTAGGAGAGGCCGTAATTATGCCTCTTACCACGCCCCCGGTCGCGCTGATTGACAGGGCCGGGCAGCCAGCTCTTTCGGCTCCCGGCCCTGTACGATCCGAAATCCCGCGCCTGCGCAGTAATGAAGCCGGGACCCGGGCGGGCGCCGGCTCTCAACGCACGCTGATCCCGCGCCTGCGCATTTATTTACTGGTGCCCCCATTTTTATATAAAATGAACTTTTATTTATGCTAATAAGGCCTCTAGGTGCAAGGCAGAGAAGAAACACTCCATTCACCATAGCTTGCAAGGACCTTCAATGATGTCATGACCATGTGATAAGTCACATGGTTTAGGAGGAGACAGGCTGTTTGTGTGATCCTAACCATGTGACTGATCACATGGTCATGACATCATTGAAGGTCCTTGCGAGATATGGTGAATGGAGTGTTTCTTCTCTGACTGGTCCTGTCAATCAACAGAGCCTCTAGGAGCAGGGGTAACGCCCCTTGCACCTAGAGGCCTTATTAGCATAAATAAAAGTTCATTTTATATAAAAATGGGGGCACCAGTAAATAAAACAGATATATATTTGGAATCAGGTGACATTAGCACATCTCTAATGTCAGCCTGATTCATACCGAAAAAACTGGTGACAGAAACCCTTTAAGATCTCTTAACAATATTTTCCAGTTATTAAATGGCTTGTTTAGCACAAGCGTCCAAATATTATGTTTTATCGGGTGCAGAATGCCTGTACATATTTATACACACACACAACTGTTAAATGAGTTTTTCAGGAATTTGATACTGGTGATCTATCCTCAGAATAGGTCATCAGAATCTGATCAGTGGACGTCAACTGATCAGCTGTTTGAGATGGCACCAGTGTACATTGTATAGCGGCTGTGCTTGGTATAGTGCTCAGCCCCATTCACGTTAATGGAGCTTAGCGTGATACCAAGCACAGCCACTATACAATATATGGCACTGTGCTCGGTAAGCTGTGAGAAGGTTGCTGCACTCAGAGGAGCGCCGATACTTTCTAAAACAGCTGATCAGCGTGGGTTCTGGTTGCCGGACCCCCACTGATCAGATACTACCTATCATGAGGACAGTATCAAAATCTCAGAAAACTCCTGTAATTCCCTTTTAATTGGGGGCAACAGCAGTACACTGTGTAAGTGTAAGTGGAAAGGGTAAGCGTAATTGTGGCATGAGGTGAAAAGAATAGTGGCAGTAGTAGCAGCAAAGAATGAAATAGGCAGTAGATGTGTGTAGTAGTTAATGTGTGGCGACTGTCTAGCAGTAATTGTAGTGGCAGTAAGGGAAATGGAATTGGGAGTAGGAGATTGGCAGCAGGGAAAAACAGCTGTGGCGGTATTAGCAACTATGTGGTACAAAACATAAGGATAGGCAGGCAGACACCAGCAATGGCAACATGGGTCACCATCAGCGAGGGCGGATCTGTTCACGCATCAATGCCTTGATATTTTGGACTTTGGCTGAGAACAACTTGGTCCTTTGGATGTCACAACACCCCCTGTCACACTGAATACCCTCTTTGACATGACATTGGTGCTGGGCAAGAGAGAAGAGAGAGAGCACACTGAGTCAGTTCGGGCTACTGTCCCAGAACATGGTATCCACCAGGGAAAGGCCAAAGTCATTTAGAGAACGAGACAATTTTTTCATTTTGTGTTTTCATTTTTCTTCCCTATCTTACTTGAGCCATAATTTTTTATTTTTCTATTCACATAGCTGTGTGAGGGCTTATTTTTTCCGGGACAAGTTGTACTTTCTAATGCCACCATTTATTATGGCATACAATGTAGTGCGAAGGGGGGAAAATTCCAAATGCGGTGGAATTGGAAAAAAATGCAATTCCTCCACCCGTTTATGGGTTTTGTTCCCAAGGCAATTCATTTACGGCAAAACTGACCCATGCCCTTCATTCTCTGGGTTAGTACGATACCACATATGTATAGGTTTTTATGTCTAAATAGTGTAAAAATAAATTTAAATTTTGACCCCCATAACTTTTTTATAGTTATCTACTGAGCTGTGTGGGGGTTCATTTTTTTGCAGGACAAATCTGTAGTTTTTATTGATACCATTTTATTACATTTTTGGGTGAGAGAAGCAATGAAAAAATGCCAAATTTGGCCATTTTGACCCTTTTTTCCTTTACACCATTCGCCATATTGGAAAAATATTTTTATATTTAAAAGGTACGGGGCATTTTCGGTCATAGTGATATCCATGATGTTTATATTTTTTGTTATTTATGTATTTATTTTTTATTATACGGAAAAGGGGGTGATTTGAACTTTAGTACTTTAGTATTTTTTTATATATTTTTAAACAGTGTTTTTTTTTTACTTTTTTGTTATGATTTTTAATTCTGAACATTCATAGATTCTTTATTTCCGTTTAAATGTCAGAATTTATTATTTTGGCTGGCCAAAATAAGAATTGCAGCTTAAATGCACTAGGGTCTCTTCAGCGAGCCCTGACACATTTAACGTTTTGATGTTTAACATTTGACGTGATCTCACTTGATCACAGCATCAAAAGGATTTAAAGGGTTTCTGTCACCAGAAATGACCCTATTAAACCAAGTGTCATTTGCAATGAGCAAATGACACTTGATGCCAGTAATGTTACTATTATAGTCCTCAGTAACGCCGTTTTGCTAAAAATTACGATTTTATAATATGCTAATGACCTCCCCTAGGTGCAGTAGGCGTGAACCTGCACCTAGGAGAGGCCGTAATTATGCCTCTTACCACGCCCCCGGTCGCGCTGATTGACAGGGCCGGGCAGCCAGCTCTTTCGGCTCCCGGCCCTGTACGATCCGAAATCCCGCGCCTGCGCAGTAATGAAGCCGGGACCCGGGCGGGCGCCCGGCTCTCAACGCACGCTGATCCCGCGCCTGCGCATTGCGATCAGCGCGCCTAGAGAGCCGGCGCCCGCCCGGGTCCCGGCTTCATTACTGCGCAGGCGCGGGATTTCGGATCGTACAGGGCTGGGAGCCGAAAGAGCTGGCTGCCCGGCCCTGTCAATCAGCGCGACCGGGGGCGTGGTAAGAGGCATAATTACGGCCTCTCCTAGGTGCAGGTTCACGCCTACTGCACCTAGGGGAGGTCATTAGCATATTATAAAATCGTAATTTTTAGCAAAACGGCGTTACTGAGGACTATAATAGTAACATTACTGGCATCAAGTGTCATTTGCTCATTGCAAATGACACTTGGTTTAATAGGGTCATTTCTGGTGACAGAAACCCTTTAATTACAACAATCGGCATTATTGCCGGTGGCGGTAGTGAGCCGCGGGTCTCTGCTATTTGAAACGCCATGCCATGTTTGCCCATTGCTCCAGCGCAATACATGTACCGCGCTGGTAGCAAAAGGGTTAAAGAGGTTATCTCACTTCAGCAAATGGCAATAATCATGTAGACATAGCTAATAAAAGATTTCTTATATTATAATATATTATATTATTATATCCATATTGCCTCTGCTGGCTTGATTCATTTTCCCATCACATTATACACTGCTTGTATCCAGGGGATACAAGAGAAAAATCACTGCCGAAACCAGTTAATGGCTCCAACAGAGAAGATGATCATGCCCATGCCAGGGACAAATTAAACAAGCCATGTATAGGAAGATGGACACAACATAGCAGGTATGCAGGACCAAAGCAGTGGGGAGTAGGTAAGAATGATTCTTTCCATAGCAAGAATGCGAATTGCATGTACCTGTGAAAAGTTAGGCCAAGTTAACACTTCAGTTATTTGGTCAGTTATTTCCATCAGTCATTGTGAGCCAAAACTGGGTACGGGTCAAAAACACAAAAGAGGTGTAAATCTTTCTCACAATTACTGAAGGAAATAACTGACCAAATAACTGAAGTGTGACACTACGGAGGCTCGTTCCCGTCATAGTCTGCTATTGGCTGCATCCCCCATTGCCTGATTTTTTGATCTGCACAACAAGGAAATGCAGCGGCAGCTGTGTGGGCATCAGAAGTGATGTGGGTGCCGGGCAGTGGGGAAAGTATGACTATGAGGAGCACGGGCATTTTGGGGCCATTATAGGGGTTGGATAAGCCTTTTAATGATGTCTTGCTCTTCTGTCTAGCAGTTCTGAGATGACTGCAGGCATGCCCAGTAGTTAACTACCTTCATCTGGTCTTTACAGGAAGAATTGTAACTAATGGCCTTGGAACCACATGAAGATACCTAGTATAAGGGACAGGAGAGGAAAGAACTGATTTTCTATCAACACTAGAACAATCTGATTATCACTTTTGATAAACAAGGGCCTTAGATTCATAGAACACAAAATATATTTATGATTAAGATTTCTAAACTTTTCTAAATGTATATGAAAGTTAATTAATGATACAATATTAATAATGGACAATATTTTTTTAAGCTGGAGCTACAGGAAGCATATTATAGAGCAGGTGGAGCTGAGAAGACTGATATATATATAGTTTTAAGGGAAAAAAATCACTATAACTTGTGCTTTATTCATGAAAATTCCAGCTCATTATGGGCTTTGAAGTCAAGAAGGTGGTCCTATACCTTTATTGACAACCTGTGACTGAGCATAGAGAGGTGGCTGTCAATCACTGATAGGACCGTCTCTTTGACTTCAAAGACAAGAATAAGCATGAATTGAAATAAATAAAACACAAGTTTTATTGAATCTTTTCCTACAAAACTATGTAGCAATCTGTTTAGCTCCCCCTGCTCTATAACATGGTGTAACTTACATTGCATTTTTATGGTGACAGGTTCCCTTAATTGCTTGAAGTAGGGGATTCCAGAGAACTGGTGAAGCTTGAGAGAAGTTTTTGAGACTGGAGTGAGAGGTTCAGATGTTATTCTTATTCTCATTTGCACACCTCATTGAAAATCTGTGGATGGCCCTCAAAAGAGCAGTGAATGCAAGACGGCTCAGGAATCTCACAGAACTGGAAGACTTTTGCAAGGAAGAATGGGTAAAAATCCATCAAACAAGAATTGAAAGACTCTTTTTTTTTAGCCAGCCAAGAGTCTTTCAATTCTTGTTTGAGGGATTTTTACCCATTCATCCTTGCAAAAGTTTTCCAGTTTTGTGAGACTCCTGAGCCGTCTTGCATGCACTGCTCTTTTGAGGTCTATCCACAGATTTTAAATGATGTTCAGTTCATGGGAGTGTGAGCGCCATGGTAGAACTTCTTACATCTTACACCTTTTGAGTTAGTTTATTGTAGATTTTGAAGCTGTGATACTTGCCAAAGGTGATGCTACTAGGTACTAAGCATGCAGGGTGCCAAAGGTTTTGCTTCGGGCCCTTTTCCTTGTTATTTTGAAAATGTAAAAGATGAAAATTTGAAAAAATCATTTTTGCTTAATATACAAAGGGAATGTGTCATCTTTACCTTTATGCCTTTTGGAGATCATTTCCTCTTCAACTTGCTGAACTGTTCACAGTAGCAGCAATTTTAACCAGGGGTGCACAAACCTTTCAATGCCACTGTACATACACTACTCACATAAAGTTAGGGATATTTGGCTTGTGGATGAAATTTCAGGATGAACCTAAAATGCACTGTAACCTTTACAGGAGAACTTGATGTGACCTTCTCTAAACATTTGAATGCACATGTTCAACGTTTCAGTACTGTTTGCACAACTTGTTGTTCTCTAACAAGCTTAATGGCAAAATTCACAGGTGTTTGATCCATGAATCGCTTAATAAATTTCTTGGTTCAATTAGAATTGGTATTTAAACAGTCCTCATCATGCTCTTCACATTTTGACATCATGAGACCGAGATGACACCTAACTATTGATCAACAGTACCTCAGATGGAAGTGGCCACTGAGCTTAGAGAGCCACAGGAGTGTCATCAGTAGGTTGCAACTGAGAGACAATGCGCCAGGGAACGACTGCTGGAGACTGGGGTACCTCAAATGGAGTGGCCTGCACTTTCTCCAGACTTGAATCCCATTGAAAACCTATGGGATCAGCTGATTTGCCGTGTAAAGGCTCAAAACTCTGTGCCCCAGAACCTCAATGACCTAAGGGCTGCCCTTTGAAAACAGTGGGATGCCATGCCTCAGCAGACAATAAGTCGACTTGTGAAATAGCATGAGACGTCGCTGTCAAGCTGTAATTGATGCTCAAGGCCACATGACAAGTTATTGAGACATTTTTTGTGGGGGTATACCCACCTCTGTTGTTGGCTTTTGTTTCAAAGCATTGTTTGAGATGAGGAAATCACCACTGCTGCTTCTACTTAAATGCCCAACGTTCATGGTATAATATCACTGTAGTGTAAACTTTTTACGTTTTCCATGAATTTCACCGACAACCAAATATCCCTAACTTTTTGAGAGTAGTGTATATACTTGGTATATTAGTACTATATTGGGGTACACATAACCTTGTGAGCACGTTTTATTTAATTTCTTTGGAGGGGAGGTGGAAAAAAATGCAACTTTTGCCAGTGTTTTTTTATTTTTTATTGGGTTCACTGAGGTACAAATGGCATGATAACTTTATTTTGGGAGTTGATACAATTATGGTGTATATATTTTATAATACAAGATGAGGTACACTTGGATGTGGAGGCATACAGGTTCTGTATGGTATCCAGTGCTACATATGTTGCAGCTGGGCATGTAGATACTGCACTTGCAGGTTGCTGAAGCTAGCATCCCATCTCCATAGATGCACGATTGGCAATAAACCTGGTGACCGAGCATGCAAAGGAAGTGTTGCAATCTGGTGGCGAAATTCCTGGAAAACTTTTGCTGTTTGTGGACGAGCATTAACCTGCTGAAAAATGCCAGGTGGAAGCCCTTCCATGAGAGGCAACACATGATGTCGCAGGATGTCCTGCACATGTCGCTGAGCTTGTTAGAGTCCCTCATATCACTATTAGGGTTGACTGACTGTCGTATGCGATGGATCCCTAGATCATCACACCAATAGCTGTGAGTCAGTGTCGCCCCGCCACAAAAGCAGGATTGAAGTCCTCTACACAGCATTTTTATTCAAACTGTAAGCCTAAACATTAAAAAAAAGTGTGTGTACAAAAATACATAGATTACTCTTACCAGTAATCCGTTTTCCATGAGCCTATGACAGCACCTGTGAGAGAGATCCTCCCCCTTCCAGACAGGAAACAGGAACTTCCCAGATCTTTAAAAGGATCCTCCTCTCTCCATTCCTCAGTTTGTGACAAGATCCATAGGACTGAAATAATTCTATATACAGTGAAACACTCACTTCAAAAACACACACATATATGCACCTATATATCTATAGCCATACACAAAATCTTTATATATACACAGCCTGCAGGACTTTTCTTCTAAAAGCTAAGTCCTGACTAGTCAAAAGGTCCAGTCTGTAATGCTTATAAAAAGTATTTATTTGGAGAGCTCCAAGTAGCAGCTCTACAAATTTGGTCAATAGAGGCGCAGCCTCTGTCTGCCCAAGATGTCGCTAAGGCAAAGCTCTTGTAAAGTGTGCTGAAAATCCCACAGAAGAGTAAGATTGCTCTAACAATCAACCTAGCAATAATATGACATGTGACTTCCAGACCTCCATTTGGACTGTGAAATTGAATGAACAACTGAGAAGCCTTCTTTAGTAGATTCCAAATAACAACACACCCCTCTCATTTCATGTAGCCTGTGGAACCTTTCTTCACCTTCGTTTTTAGGATTCTGACAGAAGGAAGGTAAAATGATTTTTTGGGGTCTATGGAAATCTGAGACAATTCTGTCATCCAAAAAAGAGATATAAGGACGTGAAGCAGATAAAGCGGAAACTCCCCCATCCTTCTAGCCAAAGTGATGGTCACCAAAAAAGCAGTTTTGTATAACAAGATATTAATAGAAATGGAATCTATGGGTTCAAACAGACTTTGGGTTAGACTAGAAAGAACCACATTGAGATCCCAAGGACATGATTTGGCCATAAGGGTTCGATTCCATCTGGAAGATGCTCTTATAAATCTTTTAACCAAGGGGTGAATTGCCAATCTAACATCAAACAAGGCACTAAGTGCTGAACCCTGAACTTTTAGGGTACTAGGTCTCAGTCTCTTATTTAGCCCTTACTGCAGAAAATTTAGGATTGATGGAATATCCGGAGGTGAGGATAAATGCAAAACTGAAAAAAAATGGATAAATGCTTTCCAGATTCTCACGTATATATCTGAAGTAATTGTTTTCCTGCTAGCTAGAAGCGTATTGATCACCCGCTCTGACAAGCCTCTAGATCTAAGGAATTCCCTTTCAACATCCAGGCCGTTAGGTGTAGATTCACTACCTCTGGATGAAGTAGAGGGCCCTGATATAACAAATCCTCCCTCTCTGGCAGCACCCAAGGGTCTGAAAGGGACAGTATTCTCAATCACGTGAACCAAACTCTTTTCGGCTAATAGGGGGCTATCAAAAATACCGTAGCTTCCTACCTCCTAAAGGGGTGGCTAAATCCACCATGTACATCTAATAAAATTGGCTCTCTAGGCATGTTTGCTCCAGAGAGAGAACCTTTTGAACAGCAAGCTGTCTGGATGTGAGATTCTTAGGCCGGCCGCTTCCCCTAGCACCTGGGGAAAACTTATTAACATAATTTGAATCCCACAGACAACAGAATCACTCTGGGTAACAGGCCCAGAGGGGGGAATGCATAACATAGAACCTTCCCCCCATGGTTGTGACAGAGCATCTAACCCCTGAGACTGATCTGCTAGGGGTTGAGGGAAAAAAACCTTTTGCATTTCTTGTTCTCACTGGAAGCAAACAAATCTATTGAGGGGGCCACCCAAAGGTGCACTATTTGGTTGAAGACTTCTTGACAAAGGCACCAATCCCCCCGAATTTGAGTGAGCTCCCCACCCCTTGGGGCTGGCATCCGTTGTTATTATGGGATTGTCTTTTATCCATTCCACCCCTGACCTTGATTTACTGGACTCATCCACCCATAAAGGGAATTCCTCACTGACTTGGGAATCTGAATTTTGTAGTTCAGAGATCACTGATCTCCATTCCCGCATTACAGAATGTGAGACTGAAGAACCTGGGACCTGAACTGAGCCCATTTCACCGCTGGAATACAAGATGTCATTATTCCTAATACTGACATGGCTTTCCTCAGGGTAGTTACTCTTGCTTTGCAGAATTTCAGAATCTATTGTTGAATTGCAAGCTCCTCCTTTTCTGGAAGAAAAGATTTGTGGGATGTAAAATCTAGTTGAATCCCTAGGAAAGTAACTTGGAGTCAGAGACGACTTTTCCCAGTTTACGAGCCAACCTAGATCTGTCAAGATCTTTAACACTTCCTGAACCTGTATTAAAAGGTAGTCTGGGGACTAACCCACTATAAGGAGGTTGTCCAGGTATGGGATAATTATAATATCCAATCTCCTTACTTGCGCCATCACCTCCGTTTAGTTTTGTGAAGAGCCTCAATGCCGGAGATACTTTGTCTTGTGGGTGGCTTTGCTTGGAGGCTCTTTGGCCTGCATTAACACATAGCCCACAGTAAAACCGTATAGAATAAAAAAACAATCTCCTACCAGGAGATGGTGGGGTACAACCCCTCTTACTCCACAGGAGTACCATATTAGATTCAGAATGCTGCTCCTGCTGCTCTGTGCACTGTGGTCCATCCCCCTCTTTGCATAATCTCCAGCTGGAAGGGGTTCTTTTGGAAGGGATCTGGTCGCTATACAGAAACCTGCCACTCTGCTGCTGTGCACCACCCGTCATGTTTCTGGCTCCTCGCCCTTCCTGAATCAGCGTGGAACACACGCCTCACAACCGGCACACCTGCACTGCGTGCCAGAAACAGGGCCTGCCGGCACACACGCCGTTCGACGTGCAAGGGAACACCGCCCAGCTGCAGGCCTGAAGGAACATGAGGCAGCCATCAGAATTCCCCCCATGGCAAGAAAAAAAGGAGACCAACCGGACCTCACAGCGGCTCCTAGTGGAGTCTTAAGCCGTCAGGTAATCTCTACTAGGTATATCCAAAACCCCTAGAGACCCTGCAGCCTCCTAATTAGATCCGGGAAAGATCCACTCCCCTGTCCTATGGGAGGAAAGAGGAAACAGGAAGAAACTGAGGAATGGAGAGAGGAGGATCCTTTTAAAGATCTGGGAAGTTCCTGTTTCCTGTCTGGAAGGGGAAGGATCTCTCTCACAGGTGCTGTCATAGGGTGTAATGGAAATTATATTAAGAGAAACCTATAAAATATCAAATATCACATTGCTAGACCAACCAAACTAAAAGTTACAGCTGTTAAACTGAAGCGTGCGAATAACGCCATCTGGTCCTGAAGACCAAAATTACCCTGGTCCACAAACATTTACACAATCCAAGAAAATTCCCCAAATAGTGGGGGCACAACTTACCTCCTCAAAGATTTTAATACTGTATGTGTTGTCATCATCAGCAAAGTATACAACTCCATGGTCCTTGGATGATCTGTTCTCATGCAGCCAACGTAAAGCTTTGTTTCGTTGCTCTACTCCACGTGGCTTCAACCAGTTTGGGTCTGAGTCCTTCATTTTCATTGCCAGTGGGGTCTGCACATGTAGGTGGGTGTACTGCAAATCACTCTGGGCCAGCAGATCAGCCACTAAAGCAGTGCGCTCTGCTGAGTCCTCTACCAAGATCCAGTGAACAGCAGGGACAAGAAGTAATGTCTGGGACAGGCGAGTAAGTTCAGCCCGCTGATGAGGTCTGACCAGGACAAAGAAAAGGAGCAACAGTTATTACTTATCTGTTATAGTGCCAATCCATTATTATGTACCGGTAATGGTCCCTTTACATAGGAAAACAATCCAGCAGATTATCGGGAAGGTAGTGTTCCTTCTCGACAATCTGCTGATCGCTAGCGAAGGAGACCGATGCATATACATGCACCGATCTCCTCCAGAGTGCCATAGTTCTTCCTTATACTGTCTCGTTGTTTCCCGGCAGCAGATCATGTTTGCACAGCACGATCTGCCACTAGAAAACGATGATCTTTTGTGCTGCACAAAAGATACAATTACCAGATGAACAAGTATTTTGCTTGCTCAACACGTAATCGGCGGTGCATTTACACCGCCAGATCATCGTTAGTAATGCTCGTTACTAGTAATGCTGGTTAGCAATGATCTGTTCAATTGTTGGCCCGTGTAAAGGGCACCGGATATCAAACTTTGGATACCCAATCGATACTTTTGCACCTGGTTCGATCTGATACCGGGATATACTAATTTCCGAAACTAGGCTGCACTACTGCACAGCCCACTATCTATTAAAGAACTTGTTGCACAACACCTTCGCCTCCGCAACCCAGTCACATGCCGATATGACACGATTTTATTGACAAGTGATCAATCTGTCCTTACCAGGACAATTTTCCAGGTCGTAAAAATCAACTTCTGTTAATACCCATATCAACATGAGCATTCTAGTTAAAGGGTGAACCTAAGGCATGACTACATTAAATGCTGGTCTGTTTTGTGTATATTTTGGATATCCTGAGTAAATACTGCAAGGTCAAATATTGCAATAATGAACCAACCTTGCATACGTTGGTGTTACTACATATATAACAGGCAAGTTCTCTGAACCACGACGGCGTGAGTTATCTCTTCTGCGAACATCATTGGCAGGATTCATTTGATGTGTGCAGTCACATTGCTGACCTGGAAACAATCACAGCACATATGACAACATGTGAAGGCAGTTCCAGTAAGTCAATCACACTACCCAATCTCATCCATAAATTCTGAAATTCTAAGGGTGACACAAAACAATTCTCAAATTTGGAAATTTTTGTTATTCCAGTAAGAGGAGAATAAGGGGTCTGCCACAGTTATGTATCAGACACATTTGACTGGTCAAGAGCAGAAACTTCATCTGTGGTACTCCACTCACCAGTCACGACAAAACAATATCTCCCAGGCAATCAGGGCATGCTGGAAGTCGTAAGTGTGCAAAAACAGGAATATATACAGTGGTGCTTGAAAGTTTATGAACCCTTCAGAGTTTTCTATATTTCTGCATAAAACTACATCAGATATTTACACAAGTCTGAAAAATAAAGATAATAAAATCAAACAAATGAGTAAAAAATATTAGATCTGGTCATTTATTTATTGAGGAAAATTATCCAATATCACATGTTTATGAACTTTTGTTTTCAGTACCTGGTGTGACCATCTTGTCCAGCAATAATTGCAACTAAACATTTCCAGTAACAGTAACATAGTTTATAAGGCCGAAAAAAGACATCTGTGCATCCAGTTCGGCCTGTTTTCCTACAAGTTGATCCAGAGGAAGGCAAAAAAAACCCTGTGAGGTAGAAGCCAATTTTCCCCACTTTAGGGAAAAAAATTCCTTCCCGACTCCAATCAGGCAATCAGAATTACTCCCTGGATCAACGACCCATCTCTAGTAACTATAACCTGTAATATTATTACCCTCCAGAAATACATCCAGGCCTCTCTTGAACTCTTTTAGTGAACTTACCATCACCACCTCCTCAGGCAGAGAGTTCCATAGTCTCACTGCTCTTACTGTAAAGAATCCTCTTCTATGTTTGTGTACAAACCTTCTTTCCTCCAGACGCAGAGGATGTTCCCTCGTCACAGTCACAGTCCTGGGGATAAATAGTTCATGGGAGAGATCTCTGTACTGACCTCTGATATATTTATACATAGTTATTAGATCTTCCCTCAGTCGTCTTTTTTCTAAAGTAAATAACCCTAATTTTGATAATCTTTCTGGGTACTGTAGTCCACCCATTCCAGTTATTACTTTAGTTGCCCTCCTCTGAACCCTCTCCAGCTCTGCTATGTCTGCCTTGTTCACAGGAGCCCAGAACTGTACACAGTACTCCATGTGTGGTCTGACTAGTGATTTGTAAAGTGGCAGGACTATGTTCTCATCACGGGCATCTATGCCTCTTTTGATGCAACCCATTATCTTATTGGCCTTGGCAGCAGCTGTCTGACACTGGTTTCTGCAGTTTAGTTTGCTGTTCACTAAAATTCCTAGGTCCTTTTCCATGTCAGAGTTACCTAATATTTTACCATTTAGTATGTACTGGTGACTTGCATTATTCCTTCCCATATGCATAACCTTACATTTGTCAGTGTTAAACCTCATCTGCCACTTCTCTGCCCAAGCCTCCAGTCTATCCAGATCCATCTGTAGCAGTGTACTGTCCTCTTCTGTGTTAATCACTTTACACAGTTTGGTGTCATCTGCAAAAATTGATATTTTACTGTGCAAGCCTTCTACAAGATCATTAATAAATATATTGAAGAGAATAGGGCCCAATACTGACCCCTGTGGTACCCCACTAGTGACAGTGACCCAATCTGAATATGTGCCGTTAATAACCAATAACTGTTGATTAGTCCTGCACATTGGCTTGGAGGACTTTTAGCCTATTCCAGAACTTTATTCTTCTTTCACCATTCTTTGATAGAACTTGTGTGCTTAGGATCGTTGTCTTGCTGCAAGACTCCCAATCTCAAGGTCCAGCTCACAGACACATGTCCTGAAATTTTCCTTTAGAAGTTGCAGGTATAATTCAAAATTCATTGTTCCTTGAATGATGGCTAGCCGTCCTGGCCCAAATGCAGCAAAAAAGGTCCAAATAATGATGCCATCACATCCATATTTCTCAGATGGGATGAGGTTTTGATATTGCAAATGTAGTGTTTTCCATTTTATAAACATAACGCTTCTCATTTAACCCTTATCCACTAACTCTTCCTCCTCATCATCCAGTGTTGTGAAACCATCAAGAAGGTGAGACAGGACAACAGCTGAGGCTGCCGCCCCAAAGGCATCCCATATGGACCCCACCCTTTGAGGATTATTAGCCTCAAAATCCAGAGCTTGAAAAAAAAAATTCTTTTAATGCATGTTGTGGCAGTGCAAACACATGCTTTTTAATGCCTTCTGTTAGCTGTACTTTTTACTGTGTGTCAGTATTACAGGTTACTGTTACAGTCAGGTCTAATTTATCGCTGTGGACTTAACCGTGCAGTGCATCAGGATCAGGGCCGGCCTTAGGGTAGATGGCGCCCTGTGCAAAACTTTCTCTCGGCGCCCCCCCCCCCATTTATATATATATATTTACTTAAAGAAGTATGTGTGCCATCCCATCTCCATTATCCCATACAGAAAAATATAGTGACAGTACTAACGTCATACAGTATAGAGCTATAAATACAGTGCAGAGATATATAGAGAATAGAGTGATATAGGACAATATAGAAAGCTATAAATACAGTGCAGAGATATATAGTGTGATATAGGACAGTATAGAGAGCTATAAATACAGTGCAGAGATATATAGAGTAGGACAGTATATATATATACACTGTATTTATAGCTCTCTATACTGTCCTATATCACACTATATATCTCTGCACCGTATTTATAACTCTATACAGTCTGACTTTTAATACTGTCACTATATTTTTCTATATGGGATAATGGAGATGGCACACACATAGCTCACATCACTAAACCCTTCACTGGTGTTTAATCATGTGTGAGTTATGTGTGCCATGACTGCCATCTCTATTATCCTATACAGGATGGGGCCTTAAGTATATAAAATAAGGATGGGTCCTTAAGTATATGGATGGGGCCTTAAGTATATAGTCCCGCTCCCAATTAACCCCCCCCCCCCCCCCCGTCATCACGTTGTTTGGGGGCACTTACTTACAGCAGTGCAGCCGCTAACTTTCCCCTACCACCCTCTGAGTCCTTCTGCGCATGTGTGACGTCAGCCCAGGGCTGGCTCCAGGCTCAGGTGGGCCCTTGGGCGATAAAGTCTCAGAGGGCCCCCTTACAGAGTGATAACTATCTGTGTATAGATAATATAGTAGATGTCCCCTGCAGTCCTTTGTAACTGTAGAGGTAACACAGTGATGGCTATCTGAGTATAGAAAATGTAGTAGTGTTACCTGCAGTCCTGTGTAAAATCACAGATAACACTAGTACTGATAATGTGGTACTACCACAGATCAGCGTCTTGTGCCCCCATCAGACCTCAGGTCAGCGTCTTGTGCCCCCATCAGACCTCAGATCAGCGTCTTGTGCCCCCATCAGACCTCAGATCAACACAATGTGCCCCCATCAGACCACAGATCAGCGTCTTGTGCCCCCATCAGACCTCAGATCAGCGTCTTGTGCCCCCATCAGACCTCAGATCAACACAATGTGCCCCCATCAGACCTCAGATCAGCGTCTTGTGCCCCATCAGACCTAAGATCAACATCTTGTGTCCCTCTTCAGACCTCAGATCAGCGTCTTGTGCCCCCATCAGACCTCAGATCAGCGTCTTGTGCCCCCATCAGACCTCAGATCAGCGTCTTGTGCCCCATCAGACCTCAGATCAACATCTTGTGTCCCCCTTCAGACCTCAGATCAGCGTCTTGTGCCCCCATCAGACCTCAGATCAGCGTCTTGTGCCCCCATCAGACCTCAGATCAGCGTCTTTGTGCCCCATCAGACCTCAGATCAGCGTCTTGTGCCCCATCAGACCTCAGATCAACACAATATGCCCCCCATCAGACCTCAGGTCAGCGTCTTGTGCCCCATCAGACCTCAGATCAACGTCTTGTGCCCCCATCAGACCTCAGATCAGCGTCTTGTGCCCCCATCAGACCTCAGATCAGCGTCTTGTTCCCCCATCAGACCTCAGATCAGCGTCTTGTGCCGCCATCAGACCTCAGATCAACACAATGTGCCCCCATCAGACCTCAGGTCAGCGTCTTGTGCCCCCATCAGACCTCAGGTCAGCGTCTTGTGCCCCCATCAGACCTCAGGTCAGCGTCTTGTGCCCCCATCAGACCTCAGATCAGCGTCTTGTGCCCCCATCAGACCTCAGATCAACACAATGTGCCCCCATCAGACCACAGATCAGCGTCTTGTGCCCCCATCAGACCTCAGATCAACACAATGTGCCCCCATCAGACCACAGATCAGCGTCTTGTGCCCCCATCAGACCTCAGATCAGCGTCTTGTGCCCCCATCAGACCTCAGATCAACACAATGTGCCCCCATCAGACCTCAGATCAGCGTCTTGTGCCCCATCAGACCTAAGATCAACATCTTGTGTCCCTCTTCAGACCTCAGATCAGCGTCTTGTGCCCCCATCAGACCTCAGATCAGCGTCTTGTGCCCCCATCAGACCTCAGATCAGCGTCTTGTGCCCCATCAGACCTCAGATCAACATCTTGTGTCCCCCTTCAGACCTCAGATCAGCGTCTTGTGCCCCCATCAGACCTCAGATCAGCGTCTTGTGCCCCCATCAGACCTCAGATCAGCGTCTTGTGCCCCATCAGACCTCAGATCAACACAATATGGCCCTGCCCCATCAGACCTCAGATCAACGTCTTGTGCCCCCATCAGACCTCAGATCAGCGTCTTGTGCCCCCATCAGACCTCAGATCAGCGTCTTGTTCCCCCATCAGACCTCAGATCAGCGTCTTGTGCCCCCATCAGACCTCAGATCAGCGTCTTGTGCCCCCATCAGACCTCAGATCAGCGTCTTGTGCCCCATCAGACCTCAGATCAACATCTTGTGTCCCCCTTCAGACCTCAGATCAGCGTCTTGTGCCCCCATCAGACCTCAGATCAGCGTCTTGTGCCCCATCAGACCTCAGATCAGCGTCTTGTGCCCCATCAGACCTCAGATCAACACAATATGCCCCCATCAGACCTCAGGTCAGCGTCTTGTGCCCCATCAGACCTCAGATCAACGTCTTGTGCCCCCATCAGACCTCAGATCAGCGTCTTGTGCCCCCATCAGACCTCAGATCAGCGTCTTGTTCCCCCATCAGACCTCAGATCAGCGTCTTGTTCCCCCATCAGACCTCAGATCAGCGTCTTGTGCCGCCATCAGACCTCAGATCAACACAATGTGCCCCCATCAGACCTCAGGTCAGCGTCTTGTGCCCCCATCAGACCTCAGATCAACACAATGTACCCCCATCAGACCTCAGATCAGCGTCTTGTGCCCCATCAGACCTCAGGTCAGAGTCTTGTGCCCCCATCAGACCTCAGGTCAGTGTCTTGTGCCCCCATCAGACCTCAGATCAGTGTCTTGTGCCCCATCAGACCTCAGATCAACGTCTTGTGCCCCCCTCAGATCAGGGTCTCGTGCCCCCCTCAGACCAGCGTCTTGTGCCCCCCTCAGACCTCAGATCAACATCTTGTGCCCTCATCAGACCTCAGATCAGCGTCTTGTGCCCCCATCAGATCTCAGATCAGCGTCTTGTGCCCCCCTCAGACCAGTGTCTTGTGCCCCGCAGCGTCAGGTCATAGTGTGCGCTGGCAGGGAAGACAGTGGAGCGGGGAACCTGATGGCAGTGGCAGCGCAGGACAGGTAAGTATGTTTTTTTTAAAGTGGCTGGGTGAGCTGATCTGAGGTCTGAGGGGGGGCACAAGACGCTGTACAGGCGCAGGCCGGGCCATTAAGGGGGCGCTCTGGCAGGGCACCCCCTTAACTGGCCGGGAGTGAAGCGCCCTGTGCAACCGCACGGGTCGCACACCCTAAAGGCAGGCCCTGATCAGGATTGAAGTAGTGGCCCCATGACAGAGTAGGGAGGGGGCAGCAGCAGTGGCATACAGCACACGATGATGGCAGATCACAGTAGTAGCAGAACAACAGCAGTGTGATAGCAAGGCCTAGTGGCATGCATATCCCTTTAAAAATGTAACATGTACATCAGTAGCCCCATTGTAGGAATGCCAGTAGAGGCAGGTGCTTCATTAGAATGGTGGCAGCAGCACGTGGCCAGAAGTAACAGCCCATTTTGCAGAATATTCTATGGCAGCACACTACAATATGATCATTAGTGGCAGAATTATTTATTCTGTTGCATCAGGCACCAGTGTCTGGAAAACAGGCTTGATCCACGTCTGATTCATCTTTATGATGGTTAGTCTCTCAACATTTTGCTAGGAAAGTTGAATTCTCTTAGGCGTAATTATGTCCCCTGTGACACGGAACACCCACTCTGATGTCACACTACTGGCTAGGCAGAAAAGCATGCCCATGGCAAACTCAGCTAGTTGCGGCCACACTTCAGGTTTGCATGCCCAGGAGTTGAGGGGATCTTGGTTGACAGCAGAGGTCTCACAAATTTTTTTCCGGAAAATGAAAAATACTCCTCTTACCGTTTTTGAGGAGTATTTTTAACCGAGGAGGAGTATGAAAGTTGAAGTAATACAAATACATAATACGTACAATTGTACGTATTTTATGTATTATGCCTACAATTGTTCACATCTGAGTTGGAGGCTCTGTTTAGGGCGTCTGTCACAGATTCTGCCAAAAAGACCAGACAAAAAATCTTCGCAATGCATCTATGATGCTTGTACAGCCGTCATTGCAACCGCTTGGTGACAGGGTCAGTCCAAGTATGCCACCATCTGTTGGTTGAGATTCTTCTGTATGTCCTGCTGCTGGGTGGTTTCTTCAGTAGGTGGCCGAAGAAAACTGCTCATCATAGACTCCAGACTGAAGCTACTGCATATGGAGCTGGTGAAGCACCTCCCACCACTAGTCATGGCAGAGGGTTCCACCTTCCTGAGGATGGGCAATGGCACTCGTGGACAGCGGATCAACTGACTACACAGCGTGTCTCTATAGTAGTCCATTTTGGCATCTGTCTCAGTAGGTCTATAAAAAATAAAAATAAAAAAAATAAAGCTCCAATTTTTGACCAGTAGTGAGGACCTAACAATGTGGATAGCCTGTAGTCATTCCTCTGCCAAATCCTGACAATGCAGCTGTCACTACACAAACATGACAGCATGCATCTGGCCATTTGCGCAAGGGACTCTGAGGGCCTCCCTGCCTCCATCTGTCAAAGTCATGTGCGTCGTCGCCCTCCAGCTCCTCTCCTTGGGCGGATAAACCACCTAGTTGTGTATAAAAATCCTGGGTGTTTATGTCTTCCTTATCCTCCACTGTCAGTGCGCAGGTGGACATGAAAGGTGTTACGTCTTCCATCCCCTCGCCAATCAGATTTGTCAGCATTCCCTCCAGGATCTGAATGAGTGGAATTACATCATTCAGTCAGTAGTTCTGCCGACTGACAAATAAAGTGGCCTCTTCAAAGGGCGTGAGCAAATGACATGTTACGCAGGAGCTGCCACTGGCTAAAACGGAAGTTACACAGAGAAGTAGACCTGTCTGTCTGCAGCATTAAGAAATCATTGACCGCCTTCTTCTGCTCATACAGGTGGTCTAACATATGTAGCATGGAGTTCCAACGGGTGGAAACATCACACATCAGGGCGATGTTGGGGAAGAATATTTTGCCTTTGCAGCTCAAGGAGGACATGTTTTGCACAATAAGAGCGGCTGAAGTGCTTGCACAATGTCCTGCGCATTTTGAACAGCTCTTGTATTTCAGTGGAAGACATGAGGAACCGGATGACAATGAGTGAGCCATGCACTGCACGTGGGTCAGCCCTCCCTGACGCAGTGCAGTTAAATGTTCCACCCATTATCAGTAATGGTTCCTATCTACAGTTGGTGAAGAGATAGCCAAAATTCGATTTTTTTATTGATGACACGAACAATTCCTTCCCGGTGTAGCTCTGTTCATCAAGGCTGACCAGGTGCAGAACCACGTGACAACGCCTAGCTTTGCATAGGTGATATGCTGGAGGAACACGGTAAACTGTTCCTAGAGAGGAGGGTGAGGACAAAGTGGAAGATAAGGAGGCAGAGGAGGACACTAGCACAGAAATCCCGGCATTACAACGTGGAGGTGGCAATGCCATCATCTGGCCAAGTTGCTGGTGTGCCTGGGCCGGATCGACAATTACCCAGTGGGCTGTGAATGACATAGATTATCCTTGACCGTAGTTACAACTCCATATGTCAGCATTGGTGTGGACTCTACCAGACACTGAAGGGCCCAAGGACTGGCCCACCTTCTGCTCAATGTACATGCGCAGGGCTTGTACAGCTTTTTTGGAAAAGTAATGTCGGCTTGGGACTCTCGACCTTGGGAGGGCACAAGCCATCAGTACATCAGGCTGTAACACTAAATGAGTGGCATGGTTTTCCCATTGCATGTTTTAACGCAGGGCCGTCGGGCCAATATTAGCACCTCAGTTACGCCTCACCTTCTGTCCACACATACTTGGTAAACATTCCCAAACTGTCGAGTATGGCATTTTCCCTCCACCACTGCATGATGCCTGCCTGCCGCTTTTATAAACTCGTGCACTACTAGTGTATTCCTCACTGGTAGTCTCTCGAATAGCAGATGGTGTACCCCTCCACTGTTTGGCTGCAGATATCCCACTGCTTCCACCCTGCGACCTCACACGCACACTGCCACCCTTACCTCTGAAAGACGATGATGCCCCCTCTTCACCCGTCTCCCACATGAGATCAGCTAAATCGTCATCTGCATCTGTTTGGTTGTCAATTGTGGGACCCTCACCTGTCTCTTGTGCATGTCCCCGACCTCTCGCAAAATGTGCTCCCACCTTTCATCATCGGTAGTTGCACACCTAGAAGAGTCTACAGAGGACCTCTCCTCCAAGACTGTGTTGGCCTGTAACAAAGCTAATCCTCGCTGAAAGCGGAGCAGAGCTGGTGGCTATTATTACCTGGCTAGCAGAAGAAGCAGCAAAAGCAAGAGGCAGGTTCAAGACAGGTGTGGCCACAGAGGCAGTTCCTGGGCCATGCCAACTAAGTGTGGTATCAAAGGAACCCACAGATTCCTGGCTGTGTGTATCTGTTGTCACTTCAATACAGCTGTATTGTTGGTCCAAACACGACAGCTGGATGACAGTGGCAGTTCTGGCCTGTTGCTGTGGCTGCTACCACGGACCCCTTCTTCTGCTGCTACTTGTGCCAGCTACAGCAACATTTTTGCCACTGCCTGTTCTTTTGGAGGGCCCAGGCAACTGTCTGTTGGCCATAGAGTACAGTAACTGTATCTGTAATGTAACGGATTAACTAAGAATGTGCCAGCAATTCAACAAGATGCAGGCGTCAATAAATTAGACTGCCATTTAGTGATGAGGTACAGTAATTCTATGTTTAAAATAAGAGATTAACTGTGAATGTTTGCCAGCACTTCAACAAGAAGCAGATGGCAATATATTAGACCACCATTTAATACGCAGGCACAGAAATTATCTGTATAACAGATTAACGGGGATTATGGCAGAAGTTCAACAAGACGCACACGGCGATTACACTCAACCTGCACTGTCCCCCTATCCCTCCAAAATTCTACAGTAAATAACTTTCTGAAATACTGTCCCTAGCGCATAAGTGCTTGTTACGTCACTCCCTAAATTCAGCTCACAGTGAAATGTTAGAGACCGCGTGGGATATAGGCTGTGACATCACAGGGGATGGCTATCTGCTGATTGGCAGGCTGCACGGCATTATGGGTCATATCACATTCCCGGGCTTCTTATTTCGCTTTGTAATACGTGCAGCAGCCATTTAAAAAAAAAATTGTTACCACAAGGAGATTTAGAAATTAGGTGAATCACATTTTTCCTAAACTTCGGATCGAATTCCACTTCGGATGCGTCAATTCTCTCAAGACTAGGAAACATTGGCCTAGAGCACAGAAGGGAGTTCAGGTTAGAACGTACCGAGCTGCAGCAATGCATACAGGAGACCAGCGCTGGACACCACAAAATACACAAGAAAGATGTTCCTCAGTTTCAGCCTCATGGCAAACAGATGTCAGACATGAACATCTGCAAGTAAGAAGAAGAGAGGACATTTAGGAGACAGCGCTGCACATATAACATACAGCTCATGGTCACTGCACAGAACTACAACGCCCAGAAGAGCTTTCCTACTGTCCTAACAAGAACTCCTCAATTAACTGTTAAACACTTCAATGACAACTATGGGAGCCATTGACTGATTCATGTCCGCATTACCTAGACTTCCGCCAGATGAAAGTGACCCGCCTGTGCTGCGGTGAGGGCACGCTGGGATGAGTAGTTACACTAAACTACGGTTATATTACAGGAGACACGTGACGATTTAAAACATATTTACTATAACCAGCCACCCTCCCTCATTTCCCCGAGCACCCGGCACTACAGAAGACGCGCAGCCTGATGACGTCACCACTGTACCAAGGAACGCCACGTGGTACTTGTGAGTGGTGCAGACGCCTGAGGTCATGTGACTGAGACGTTTGCTCTCCTGCTAGTACTGTAGGTGCAGAGACACCGGCTACGAGGAAACGGAATCCTCCGCACAAAGGGTCTAGTGTGTGAAGGCGAGGATTGCCGGACACCTTGTGCGCACACAGATTTAGGAAATCTCAATGGCCCAGATCATAATCCTGTACAGAGTTGTGTACTGCTCCACTGTATCTAAACTCAAATAGGACATACAGTTATACAGACCCTTGCCTTCCTGTAGCCCTAACCTGCAGTCATGCTTCCTTCTATATGAGCAAATCCTTCTTGTAACCTACCTGGTATATGTTAGAAGTAAAGGGCAGATGGACTTAGCATCAAGTACTTGGCTATCTCCTGCATCTCCACATCTATCTTGACAGCACAGGGGATAAATCTTTGTAATGGGAAAAGTCCCTTTAAAACCAGCACTGTGCATGCATGGCAGAAGTCGTCACTTTAAATAGGGCGGCCATTTGTAAGAACAGCAGGTGCCACAGCTGCCGGGCTTCTGTTTCAAACAGTAAGATAAGAACTGAGCTAAATGAGTGTTTATAAGGGTAGAGAGCAGAGATAAGGAGCCCATCTGCTCCCCAGATGACGGAAAAGACAAAAAAAATCCACTGGATGCTACTACAGCACCTCAGCTATGTACAGAAAAACGGATTCCATATTTTTTATAAAGACCAATTGAAAAAATGATTTTTTAGCTAAAATAAGTGAAATGCAATAAAATAAAGAAAAATAAGAGTCCCCAAAAGGTGTACATAGTTTTTAACCCCTCAGATGCAGTGGTCAAATGTGATCACAGCATCTGAGTGGTCAAAATGTGGGAGACTTGTGCCTCTGCTTCGCTAAACGCTTCCCTGATTGAGATTGGGGAAGCTGTTACCTTCAGTGGCGTACATAGAGAAATATATTCCAGCCAGTGGTGTAACCAGAACTGAGTGGGCACAACAGCAAATTTTTGAACAAGGTCCCCATCCAGCAACCCCCGTGTCTCACATACAACCCTCACTCCTGAGCCCAGTCAAGATCGCTCTCTCAGACCAGGCAGCTGCTCCATGTGTTTCCTATATGTATACTACAGGGTGGGCCATTTATATGGATACACCTAAATAAAATGGGAATGGTTGGTGATATTAACTTCCTGTTTGTGGCACATTAGTATATGGGAGGGGGAAAAGTTTTCAAGATGGGTGGTGACCATAGCGGCCATTTTGAAGTCGGCCATTTTGGATCCAACTTTAGTTTTTTCAATGGGAAGAGGTTCATGTGACACATCAAACTTATTGAGACTTTCACAAGAAAAAACAATTGTGTTCTTGGTTTTAACATAATTCTTTCCAATGATCCAAAAGGATCACAATTTGTCCTTGTTTATGCACTTATTTATTAAATAAAACTTAACATTTATTTCTAGTGTTTAATACTGATAATTACCACAGACATTTGTGATTTAAAACTATCAGCAGGGTTAGGCAGACCTCATTAGGCTAGTGTTTCGTAGTACATACATTTATCTCTGTGAAACCTCTCACAGTAGGTCCGTTTAGAGCCTATCGCTTTATTATCCCTGCTGTATGTCGCAAGGGATAACTTTCGTGTAAAGCGGCTCCTTATTTTGACACTGCCTGGTTTGCCTCTGCTGTCTAAAACACACCAATCACACATACATTGAGCTGCCCCCCGACATGTTTCGCTGGATCTCCAGCGTCTTCAGGGGTATGGGCAGGTAAGTATGTTGGGGGCGGGGACCACCTTTTATAACCTGGGTTGATGACCTCATCACTTCTCCACCCCCTCTGCATACCTATTCAATCGTAGATGTATATCTATTGGTCCTCTCTTTTACCTGGGGCGGCACTCCATCTCCGTCATTGCCATTTACGCTGCGTAGATCTTCTCGCGTGATCTTCAAATTGCCGCACATGCGCTGCAACATAGAGATAATTTTCCTTATACTTATCATTGCGCATGCCCAGGGACTTAGAATCCACTTACACTGCCGGCCATCCAGTGCGCATGCTCTGGGACTTAGAATTTACTCGCAAGTAAAGTGGTCTATACTGGTTATATGCCTCCCTTCTTTACTTCCCATCTTAGACTCCATCAACACTTCTTAGGGATACTATGAGGATACTCTTTCTCTATGCTGATTATGTACCTCCCTTCTTTACTTCTTAGACTCCATCAAATCTTCTTAAGAGTAGTAGTTCATTGTCTATTTTATTTATTTTAATTATGGGTCTATGTGTCACCAGTCTTTTGGAGCTCCAAAAGACTGGTGACACATAGACCCATAATTAAAATAAATAAAATAGACAATGAACTACTACTCTTAAGAAGATTTGATGGAGTCTAAGAAGTAAAGAAGGGAGGTACATAATCAGCATAGAGAAAGAGTATCCTCATAGTATCCCTAAGAAGTGTTGATGGAGTCTAAGATGGGAAGTAAAGAAGGGAGGCATATAACCAGTATAGACCACTTTACTTGCGAGTAAATTCTAAGTCCCAGAGCATGCGCACTGGATGGCCGGCAGTGTAAGTGGATTCTAAGTCCCTGGGCATGCGCAATGATAAGTATAAGGAAAATTATCTCTATGTTGCAGCGCATGTGCGGCAATTTGAAGATCACGCGAGAAGATCTACGCAGCGTAAATGGCAATGACGGAGATGGAGTGCCGCCCCAGGTAAAAGAGAGGACCAATAGATATACATCTACGATTGAATAGGTATGCAGAGGGGGTGGAGAAGTGATGAGGTCATCAACCCAGGTTATAAAAGGTGGTCCCCGCCCCCAACATACTTACCTGCCCATACCCCTGAAGACGCTGGAGATCCAGCGAAACATGTCGGGGGGCAGCTCAATGTATGTGTGATTGGTGTGTTTTAGACAGCAGAGGCAAACCAGGCAGTGTCAAAATAAGGAGCCGCTTTACACGAAAGTTATCCCTTGCGACATACAGCAGGGATAATAAAGCGATAGGCTCTAAACGGACCTACTGTGAGAGGTTTCACAGAGATAAATGTATGTACTACGAAACACTAGCCTAATGAGGTCTGCCTAACCCTGCTGATAGTTTTAAATCACAAATGTCTGTGGTAATTATCAGTATTAAACACTAGAAATAAATGTTAAGTTTTATTTAATAAATAAGTGCATAAACAAGGACAAATTGTGATCCTTTTGGATCATTGGAAAGAATTACTTTAGGTAAACTGTCCATTATGCACAAGGAGGCCAAAACAGTGACCATACTAGCTTGGTTTTAACATAACCTTATTCTTTCATGAGTTATTTACAAGTTTCTGACCACTTATAAAATGTGTTCAAAGTGCTGCCCATTGTGTTGGATTGTCAATGCAACCCTCTTCTCCCACTCTTCACACACTGATAGCAACACCACAGAAGAAATGCTAGCACAGGCTTCCAGTATCTGCACATCTCGTATCTTCACAGCATAGACAATTTCCTTCAGATGACTCAAAAGATAAAAGTCTAAGGGGGTCCGATCGGGAGACCTTGGGGGCCATTCATCTGCTACATAATGATGTGTTTCCCTCTTTATGCACTGAAGCTGGCACGTTCCCTGAGTTTTTCCAGCAAGATGGTGACCACCACATAGGTCCGAGCATTCCTAGATGAAAGTGGATTGGTCATCATGGGCCAAGCTTATGAAGCTTCCTAAACTGACTGTTCCCCGAGTAAACCCTTCCCCCACCAACTCCTCAGACCTGAACGCTATATTCCAACAGTCCCAAACCAGAAGCAAATCGTCCTTCACCACTGCTTTGAGTACAATAATGGCTTGAATACTACTTATCACAATCAACTACCTTATGGGTCACCCCCAATTCCTCATAGATTTTAAGCTCTTGTGAGCAGGGCTCTCACTCCTAGTGTTTCAGTTGTATATTAGAGCCAGTTACATTGTGATGTGTTTTGTACATGAACCCTCTGAATTTAAAGTGCTGCATAACATGGTGGTGCTATAGAAATAATTATCATCATCATCTCTGGAAGCAGACAGTTCCCGCTTTTCCCACAACCATATCTCCATCCTTAGAACGCAGATACAGTTCAGAGTTTTGGCCAGGACCAATTCTAGCTTTCTGCTGCCTGAGTTGACAATTTAAATGTTGCACCCCCCTTCCCACCAAGCCAAATTGTCAATCCAACTGCTCCCCTCCCCCAGCCCTACTGGTAAAGGCATATTTTTATTGATACTACATACCTCTTACATGCAGTGATGTATCGTCTGATGCAGAAATTCTCTTTCCTCTTCTCCATTCGTACCAGACCACTCTGATGAATTATTTCAGCCACTTCTCATCTCTGTGGAGTTTGCCAGAGACATCTTGGTTTCCTCACTTTTCCATCATCCTCCCCCTCCTGGTGCCCCCCCCAATACTGTGCCCATTGTGCAATCCAATACCACCATAACTTATAATAGTATCTGTTACCATACGATACAGATAGTCTCCAAATTGTTCCCAAAAGTCCCACAAATAGTAATAGTCCTCCCCCAGAGTGCCCCATTAGTAATCTTGCTCCTCAAGAGTGACCCTATTAGCAACAGTGCCCTTCATATTGTGCCCAATAATAATGCCTCCACCTAACCCCCAAGTGTAAATAATTCCCCCAGTATAATTATATCTGTACTGTTGGTATGTTATATATTTTCTTGTATATTGTGATACGGAGCATGCTGGTATCACCTGTATATAATTATATATGGACAGCTGGTATAAGTTTTATATCTTCTTGTATATTGGAACACCAACAGTCATGTGCATAAGCCCTAACTGCTGTAAATAACTGAAGTGTGAACTCGGACGAACAGCTGCAGTTATAATGAGAATTACATACAGGTAGACTATTTACTAACTAGGCGATGTCTGAAGGCAATTGGTCACACTGGATTTTATTTAGCGGGATCAGAGTACAGGGGGATAAATACAAATGCATGTCACTTTTTAGATTTTTATTTAGAAACCATGTATCATTTTTTTCCCCACATCACACATACTTGCTACTTTGTGTAATTTCAAGTACAGTAATCCCTCAAGATACAATATTAATTGGTTCCAGGACCACCATTGTATGTTGAAACTATTGTAACTTGAGTAATCTGTTCCAAAGCCCCAAAATGTCATCCAAGATAAGAGAAAATGAAGATTTAAGAAAAATAAGCAGATAACTAAGACAGATAAAACAAGTTTTTTTACATATAACAGGAATAGCTGATAACTAGCAACTAACACAGCGAATGTACCAGAGAAGTGGCCTTGATTGGTTGTATCTTAGTCTGAGGCAGGTATGTTGAAAATATTGCATCCTGAGGCCATTGTATATTGAGGGACCACTGTATTGCGTCCCTATTCATTTCTATGGAATGGATCCGTCTGTTCAGTACTACAGAGCCGTCCCATAGAAGTGAATCGGGAAGACATACTTGTATTTACACCTGCTCACCACTGCAATTTCTGTAGTGAATAGGTTCGTACAAGTGCTGCCTTCTGTTCAAACAGCTGATCAGTGGGGTTGCTGAGAGTCAGATCCCTGATGAAATGATATTGATGACTTATCTTTAGGATAGTATCCAAAGAATAGTTGACGGCAGCATCTCCTCAAAAATTAGATTTATTCCTCAAAAATCCATAATGAACATGTGCAAAAATGTGCCAATAAAGTGCAACGTTTCGGTTACATGGTAACCTTTATCAAGCATACCTATGAAGTGAACAACAAGGATATATATAGTACCTATCGTACCACCCATATACTAATTAACCAATCCTCTATATATATTAAAAAAAAAAAAAAAATGGTTCCTCTGCACCCAATGATTGTCATCATCATAGACGAACCTGTGGTGTTCACAGCAATGTGTCAGCATGAGAGGCAGCAACAAGTAATCTCACCTTACACACATGGCCCCGGCGTCCCTGCAGCGTTACTGCACATGTCTATTCCTTAATCTCTCCTCTCTAACTCTATCACATGTACTACTCAATGCGTCATCACATCACATGGTATTATGCCGATCATGTGACCAGGAAGAACACGCCCACAAGACCAACCACGCACGCACAGCTCATGTAGCGTCCCCATCTCCATGGAGATCTACTCCACTGTGCAGCCCACTCCGCTCTGCGTTCGGGTACTCCGGTCCTATTTGGGCTGTGACTATCTGATGGTCTAGGGGCCCAGAGGACTAAGCCAGAACAACCACACAGGAGGCAATCCATGTAACTGGTTACCTACCTACCGCGATCTGCAGCTACAGATCAGAACCCTAATGTAGGATCCTGTTCCATGCCGCATTCCAGCCCTCCGGCCCAAATAAGGCCATTTAACCCTATGTGGAAATGCATGCATAGTATTAATAATCCATAATAGAGAGGAAATGCACTTATCGCCGTTGCCATGTGTTCAAAGGCAGAAGGTAAAAATAAAAACACTTCATAAACATTATTGGCATTACACTGAACATGTGCAGATAATTTCAGTCTACACCACTTACATCAAATGCAATATTCATCCCATAGGGTTGCAATGATCTCAATGTAAAAATCCATTTGAGTTCCTTTTTCCCTCAATATTTGTTCTCTATCTCCTCCTCTCCTCAATAATCCCACAGAATCAATCACACGAAATCTCAGTTGATTAACTGAGTGGCCACAATCGACAAAATGTTTGGGTGTGATGCCGCCTTTTTTCCCTGCACTCTGTTCCCCTAATGTGATTTTAATTTTACTATTAATAAAGCCATTTTGTTATGATTATTTGCGGTCTGGCCTTTTGTTTGTTTTGCTTCTGCAGATGAGACGGACGGTATCTTCCTTTGAACACATGGCAACGGCGATAAGTGCATTTCCTCTCTATTATGGATTATTAATACTATGCATGCATTTCCACATAGGGTTAAATGGCCTTATTTGGACCGGAGGGCCGGAATGCGGCATGGAACAGGATCCTACATTGGGGTTCTGATCTGTAGCTGCAGATCGCGGTAGGTAGGTAACCAGTTACATGGATTGCCTCCTGTGCGGTTGTTCTGGCTTAGTCCTCTGGGCCCCTAGACCAGGGCTGGCCAACCTGAGGCTCTCCAGCTGTTGTAAAACTACAACTCTCACCATGCCCTGCTGTAGGCAGACTGCCCTAGACCATCAGATAGTCACAGCCCAAATAGGACCGGAGTACCCGAACGCAGAGCGGAGTGGGCTGCACAGTGGAGTAGATCTCCATGGACATGGGGATGCTACATGAGCTGTGCGTGCGTGGTTGGTCTTGTGGGCGCGTTCTTCCTGGTCACATGATTGGCCTAATACCATGTGATGTGATGACGCATAGAGTAATACATGTGAGTTAGTTAGAAAGGAGGAATTAAAGGGGTTGTCCCGCGAAAAATATTCTACAGTTTTCAAACCAGCACCAGGATCTGAATACTTTTGTAATTGCATGTAATTAAAAATGTATTATAGCTACTGAGTTATTCAATAAAATATATCTCTATAATGCCACTTAATTTCTTATTTCTTTGACCTGCTCAATGAGAAGGCCGCACATGCTCAGTTTCATCTTTCAACTGCCTCCTGAGCTGTGATAGGTGGAGCATGGACACGCCTCCTGAACTGCAGCAGAAAAAACACTCCCCTTGAGCTGCCAGCTTGATAAATCTAGCAGAGCAATGAATGTAGAGATCTCTGGATCAATGTGAGGTACAGGGCTGGTTCTAGCTTTGTTAGAAAGGTATTGTCATTTACTATAGGATGTCTGATTTTCATTTTTTACATTATTCGTGGGATAACCCCTTTAAGGAATAGACATGCGCAATAGCGCTGCAGGGACGCCGGGGCCATGTGTGTAAGATAAGATTACCTGTTGCCGCCTCTCATGCTGACATACAGCTGTGAACACCACAGTTTGACGATGACAATCACTGGGTGCAGAGGAACCATTGGCCGATTTTAATTAATAGGTGTGAGAAACTTTTTTTTATAGAGGATTGGTTAATTAGTATATGGGTGGTACAATAGGTACTATATACATCCTTGTTGTTCACTTCATAGGTATGCTTGATAAAGGTTACCATGTAACCGAAACGTTGCACTTTATTGGCACATTTTTGCACATGTTCATTATGGATTTTTGAGGAATAAATCTAATTTTTGTGGAGATGCTGCCGTCAACTATTCTTTGGATACTATACTGAAGACCTGGATGGATCGGGGGACTTAGGCTGTTGCATTCCACGATTGGTCTGAGAGGTATTCAGTGCTGCTTTCAATATTCGTTTTGTACTGTTATCCCTAGGATAGGTCATCAATAGTAAAATGCAGACTGCAAAACTAGGTGCTGGATTTTATAAATCCGTGGCAATGTGCCTGAATGAAAACCCTGAATTCAACGACTAGAGTTGTCTCCCAATACTTTTGTCCATATAATGTATGTTTGATATATGGAAGAGCTGGAGTGAAAGAAAATGACAAGTGCACAGTGCAAATGCAAAGTGCTATAGTATTCAGCGGACATTACAATAATAAAATGAATATAACAATGTGTATTTATATTTTTATTTCTCATTTTATCAAAACATTTTCTGGTTATCAAGACATGGATCCACTTCACCAGAAATAGAAAAGCCTTGACATGTTATCTTTCTTATGTACGCACTAGCCGACTGGAAAAGAATTAGGGACCTAGCTTGAAGCCCCCCAATTATAGCTACACATGGAGTCACATTAGTGGGCTGTCTCTGCACCTCCTCAGGTACAGGTCAAGATGAGGGAAAGAAAGAGCAGGTGAGGTGTTGCCTCTCAAAGTAATATTACTTTCAATTCACTTCATTCAAATATTCCTTATAATAGCTGCGGCCCTGAGGATTTTACATTAGTCATCTGTATCATTTGTAAATCTCGTCACCCCTCTTCCCACACTTAAAGGCTATCAACACCTTGGGGGTATTGTTTTTTTTATCATGGCATTTAACGCATTTTGGGCTTAAAATCATTATAGCTAAATTCTAATAAAACTGATAAGAATATGTGTTTGATCTAGGTATGAGTTTAGTGATGAGGGTTACATATCGAGCCATCAGAGTAGCTCCCTGTCGGATTCACTGTAGAACAGAGGGCAAGATAATCTGCAGATACAGTCAAAGTGAAGGCTGTAAAACAAACGATAGTTTTTAATGAAGACCAACTGAATTTATAGTCTAAAATGAGTGAAATGCAAATTAAAAAAACTGACCCTGAAGGTGTTCATATCCTTTAATAAGGACCTGTCACCAAAGCAAAAACGGTGTTGCTTGTATAGTCTAACCGTGCTTCTCTGAGCATGGCATACTTTACTCTATGTTCCTGTGTTCTCCTGTTCTTGTGATGCCCTCCTAAAGTTCCAGCACCACACTTATCAATCTGGTGTGGATAACCACTTTGCTTACTTGCAAGGTAAGGTGTCTCCCCACTATGACGATCTACGTCATTCACACCCTCCAGCTGCAGCATGATCTTGCAAAACCAAATTTTTTTTCAAACCTCCCCTTGCAAAAAAGTTGAGGTTGTTAGCCACACTTCTGTGGCTGGTCCCCCTTGAAATAGACACTGGTGGTGCTGGAACATTAGGTCCGCATAACTGAACAGGGAGCGCAGGGTTCTGGTGCAGGAAAAGAGTAAAGTATGCTATGCTCAGGAAGGCATGGCTAGTTAGATTATACCAGCAGCACAATTGTTTTGGTTTGGTGACAGATCCTCTTTAAGAACTGTAACTATTGGGGGCCAATTTAATTCAGATAAAAAGTTGCATTAAGGGGCAGATAAAAAGAAAAGAATGCCTCAAGTGTGGGAGAAGGTGGTCCTGTTTCTTATTGTTAATGGAGACAGTGCAGGATCTGTATAAACACACAAGCACATACACACCATAAGTGCAGGAGGGCAGTACCCATAACTGTTGTCAGACACACATTCACACATACACTCAGTGCTTTGACACTTCCTCTGGTCTCTTTATTCTCACATTTGGTCCATGAATGAAGTCCACCTCGCAACACCTCTTATGTGGGGGGGATCAACTGCCCCTTCTCCCCCTATCCCTAAAGACTTGGTAAATCAGTGGTGTTATCGAAATGATATTGTGAAATCTGATGCGATGTTAACTCCTGGTTTTCGTACAGTTATCATTGAGGTTTGTGCATTGTAGTCAAATTCCAGGTGCACTTCTGACCCACCTAGGGAGAATGAAGGAAAGGGTTTTAATTGTCACAGCTGCAAGAAGACATCATCCAGAGAAAGCATGCGCAGCCACCCTCTATTCATTTCAATGGGACCGCCGAAAATAGCCGAGTGCTGGCTCGGCTATTTCCATCTGCCCCATAGAAATGAAATCCGGGAGTGCTTTTCCCCCCCTTGTACAGCTTATGTGCGATCTCCTCTCCTTTGCATTGGTAGTCATTGACGCTGAAGAGTGTGCAATTCCCCCTCTCCCTGCAGAGTTTGCCATGGGTGCTCTACTTTCTCTGTACACAGCCTTTCTGATTCTAGCCTGCAAACGGTCATGTGCTTTTTTTCCCACCCCATCTATTGCCTGCACTAGCTGCTCTCCTTACTTCCTCGCTCCACACACATAAGCCCCAACCACCTCAGGGTGCGTTCACGCGATTGTAGGCGTTTTGCACTCTGCAAATCGCAGATGCAGTCCATATGCATTCCACACTTTTTGCAGGCCCAAGGAAAAAAGGCCTATTCTTGTCTGCAAAACAAGAATAGGGCATGTTCTATAATTTGCAGCTCAGTCGCACGGATGTGGGAAGAACACGGATGACATCAGTGTCCTGTCTGCATTTTTTTCCAGCCACATAGAAATTAATGTCTCCCTGTGCAAACTGCACATATGGTCACGCGCATTCACATTCATGAGGCTCCAAAACTGAGCCAAAGGAAGGGAAGATCAGAGAACTCTCAGAAACAGAAGCCATTCTCTGATGGCTTTGTGTCAGATTCAGCAACTAGGTGAAAGTGGAAAACCTATTTAAAACTTGAAACCAAACTCGGCTTTGGTTCCGAGGTACTAGTTGGATGCAAAGCAGAGTTCGTTTTCAAGTGGTTTTCCACTTTAAAAATCAATTATCAAAGTTATTCAGTAAAGTCACGCGCAACTTTGTGAATAACTTACTTCGGCTCATGGGAGTCCATACATTCTAATACTGATCTCCGAACAGTATTATTCCGGGGTTTTGAACAAAGCGACTTCGGATTACGCATCCAAAGCTTGCTTCACTGAACTCTATCCATAACCTTTAAATACATGGCACAAACTCTAATACCACCTTTAACCAAGTACATGTAAGATGCAGAATTATAGAGAACTCGTATGCCGCTTGATTATAACTATTTCATGATTAGGTAGGGAGCAGCCATAAATGCATAATTATACAGAAGTGTATTCTACAAACAACTGCCTACCTGGCTGATGCAGGGTTACGATGTTTGGCTTGGCAGTTCCAATTATCACGACTCTCTCTAACCAACTGGGCGTCTCAAATTTTCCATGAAGATCCAAGGAACTGAAGAAAGAAATTATTTTACACACATACTAATAAGGAGCAGCTCGGCACTCTAATTCTTCTGTTCATCCCTCTGTAATTCATTTACTCAGCCTCACCTTGATGTCAGCTTTCCATGGCTATAGGTGAATTTTCTGTACAAGAACTCATTTTGCTGGTAACTAAAGCTATGACCGTCATCCAAGTACAAGTCACCTTGGGCTTCTCCCTAAAATACAGAGTACATGTCACATGCAAAGGCTTATGGAGTCAGGACATAGCACACTAGCAAGTTCAGAATGATTAACACAACAGCCAATGAATGACAATTCAGAAATACCAAATTAACTTACATGGAGATCCAGTGCCACATACAGAGTAAATGGATCGTCTTGCATGCAATCTGAGGAACGTCTTTGTCTATTCTTCCGAGGGATTATAGACCCACCACGTTGAAACACTGGTATCTGGAAACAATCACAGTTACAAACAAGGCAGACAAGATTTAAGAAGATATCTCCAAAAAAGCAGAAATACAAGATTGTAAGATCAGGCATCAGCTCATCTCTGTACATCATTACAGTGATACTTACTGAACTCATGGTGACCGGCTGATATAACTTCTGAGGAGACTCGTATTTCTGATGTGTGTGCACATCATACCAGACCTGCCAAGAATACAAGGGTTGAGCAACAGATAGGATCATAGGGATCATGCAACCATAATAAGTGATGGGTACACTTACTTCTCCAGTACCAGGTAGATAGATCTGTACTCCTCGAGCACCGCTTTCCGTTACAGGGTGCACCAAAAGAGCAGAGCCTACATGGTATAGATAAAATAGCCTTGCATTACAGATGTACTTGTAACGGTCATCACTATCTGATCGTGGGGGTCTGACATGGGGGACCCCTGCCAATTAGCTGTTTGAGAAGGCAGCATGTGAGCGACATGGCCTTCTCTCAAGCCTTTAGGCCAGTGACAACACGTTCATCGGTCACGTGGCCTAGGAGCAGCTCAGCCCCATAGAAGTTAATGGGGCTGGGCGTGATACCAATTGTAGCCGCTGTACAAGGTTTGCACCTGTGCTTGATAAGGAGCGCTGCTACCTTCTCAAAACAGCTGATCTGTAGGGGTCCCAGGTGTTGGACACCCACCAATCAGATACTTTAATGAAGCCCATTCACTTCAATAGAACTGAGTGCAATAGCAAGCACAGCCGGTATACAATGTATGGTGCTGTGCTTGAAAGCACAGAGAAGGATATGGTGCTCACAGAAGCACCGGTACCTTCTCAAACATCTGATCGCGGAGGCCCTGCGTGTCGGAACCCACCAATCAGATACTGATAACCTATCCTGAGGATAGGTCATCAGTATCAAAGTCTCGGAAAACCCCCTTAAGGCTACTGTGGACAGGAAGTATGATGTCCCTTTTCTAATTATGCGCACCGTTGCAGCCATTCACTGGAATCATTATGACGTGTTTCCCAAATGGCACATAACTGCAGGGTCTCAGTGATCACATGTCATTTGGAGACACGTCACCGCTGAGATCCCATGGGGACTGGAGGCGGGGGAGGGTCTGCCAGAGCTGGAACAGAGTGCCGGTGAACAGGTTAGTTGGTTTCTCTCTTTTAAACATATACCAAGACTATTATTTTAGCAACTACTAAATAATTTAACCCACTGCGTGTGTCAGTCTTGAGCACCATATATGAATGGAGTTGCAGTTCACACACGGCCACCGCTCCATTCATACAGGGAACAGAGCCGCCATTCTTGTTATCTGCAGGGGTCCCAACAAATTGGATACAAATCCCCTATCTTTGACCCCTTTAAAGGGTTGTTTGATCCCCAAGCTAATATAAAGACAAAACGTAGTCATGAATACACTGGAGCTAACATTCCCAAATGAAATAACGGTAGCAGCAGTGTGAAAGTGCTTAATAGGTGTTGTGCAGAGTTTTTATATTGATGACCTTTCCTCAGGATTGGTCATCAATATCTGACCTGCGGCAGTCCAACACCCAGCACCCCTGCTGATCAGCTGTTCGAAGAGAAGGTGACTCTTTGTGCGAGCATTACTTCCTCTTCATTACACTACGCATCGTCTGCCCCTTAAAGTGAACGGAGCAAGTACTTGTAATTACACTCGCTTCCGAGATGACGGGTGGGGTGGTGTAATAAAAAGTAGTATGGAGCACCGCCTCTTCTTCAAACAGCTGATGTAACACTGTAGCTTATTTGCTTGTGGTATGGCTGAAAAGAAAAAGCAAGCAAATTAGCTACACATTTGAAGCTGTAAGATATATTGTAGGCCGAGCAGCACTTTTTTCACAACCTGTCACTACTATTGAAGACAAGCCATGGTTGCGGCTACTATATAAATCTATGCATGTGGCATTAAACATTAAATATGCCTATGAATCGACATGGATATTGAAAACTATATAAACTAAATAGACTACCTTTTTATTGATGTTAATATTTATATTAATTGTAACTTTTTTTTTACATATATTTTATATTTTTCATCTGTTTTAATTTCTTTTATTTTAACATGAGGGCCATGTGATGAATTAGTGTGGAATCGAAATCAGTAATTATATCATTTATTTCTTTATCATCTACTCTATCAGAAATTCTGAACTAATGTTTTTATAACATGTACCAGGTGTGTGAGTGCCAGCTTTATTCTTCATACACTTAACTATTGCAATACTTGGCCTTGTCTGATCAAAAATATTTTTTTCTCTTCTAAATCCTAGATGCATCATCTAGTAGCAGGGTTAATTAATGAATGGCAGTGGATATCATGTTTTTTGCTTATCTGCATCGCTATTATAAAGTTATTGACTCTACTTGTCAAAAGGCAAACAGTTCAATCTCACTATTTAAACCATTGGGTGCCAAAGAAATAAGATTAAAGATCCACTAAAGGGCCCTTTACATGGGCAGAGAATCTTAAAGATAATAGTTGACCTAATGGATTAAATAGCGAGATTGAACTGTTTACCTTTTGACAAGTAGGGTCAATAACTTTCTAGAAGAGATACAGATAAAAGCAAAAAAAAAAAAAACAAAAACAAAAAAAACCATAGTATCCACTGTCATTCATTAGATAACCCTGCTACTCGATAGCCTTACTCTGTGCTTCTGTTTTGGAGAGAGCATACTCTTGAAATATTAGTACCCAGGAAAGTTGGGTAGTACGCAATGTAATGGATTTTAAACGGATTCGGTGTATAAAATTCTATTATGAATATATAGCGAACCCCATTTCAGGTTTACTATTAGGTCCCTTTCACACGAGTCCGTGAGCGGGCCATATGTCCCGGAGCGGCATCGATCGTGGGCACGGGAGCGCACAGCATCATAGATTACAATGAAGCTGTGCACGCTGGGCCGCCCGCGGGGCTATTGCCCTGCACTCATAAAATCATACGAATGCGGGACAATAGTTCCTATTGTGCCTATTAAATGTGAGGCACAAGGAGGTATTTATGTAATAAGACCTTGTGCCTCACATTAATACAGGCATATAGCAGGAAGAAAATACCTGCAAAAAAAAAAAAACAGCAAGAAACTTCTCCTGCAGCAAGAATCTTTATGTTGAAGGCTCAAGGACCTTTGAGGAGGTCATTGCCATGTGACCAGTAACAAGTGGATGTTACTGGTCACATGATTATGACATCAAAGGTCCTTTTACCAAGAGCAAAGAGCACCGGGAGGACGCTGCGAGTTTCTCTCTCCTGCCCTCCTATTCTCTGCCCTCCCTCACATGCCTCCATCCGTTACTCAGTGTTTTCATTGGTGGCAGTGGCTGCCGTGTCAATGTGAGAATGGAGGAACACGGGGGCGGACTGGCCATAGACCTTACAGGGAAATTTCCCGGTGGGCCGATGCCCAGGAGGCCGCCTGAGCCCTCCTCACGGCCGGACAGTGTAAGTTTCTGGGGATGTATTTTGTGCTGCTGGCAGTATTTTGCGATGGACTGTGGTATTTGGTTCTGTTGGGGTGGTATAATGCACCAGAATATGGTATTGCTGGCCCCGCCTTTCATCAATTTGGATCCAACCACAAAATGGGGCCACTTTTAGTATTTTTTTTCCGGGGCCACTTTGAGTTCCCAGTCCGCCCCTGGAGCAACACACTCCCCTGCTTCTTCACTGTGCAGCCCATGAGGAGAACACATCATGCACTCTCATGGGGCTTAGGAGTAGGTACATTGATACCTACATTCCGTCTATTATTTTAGCTTGGAAGTCAAACAACCCTTTAAAAGGGTTCAAAGATGGGGGAAATGTATCGGATTTGTTGGAACCCCTACAGATCATAAAACGGGGAGCTTGTGCTCCTGTATGAATGGAGCCATCCCCAACAGTCCCATGAATAAGGAATAAATGGAGCGTCAGTATGTGTGATCTGCAGCTCCATCTATGAGTGGGATGAGTTTCTAACTTGGCATAACTCCTTTATTTAATAGGACACTGAAAATATGCTTAAAAATGTGTATAATTCTGCTCTCAAAGCCACATAATCATCCATGGACAGATGCATTTCAGAACCATGATACAGAGGGGTCCTTAGAGGGGTATGCAAATATACAGAGTACAGACATATGGAAGATGCTTACCCAACAAGTATTGGTCATCCATAGCAAATGTGGAAACATCCGATGGAAATTCAACCCAGAGGGGCCTAAAATATACAAAGCATCATAAGGGCTTATAGCACAGAAAGACTTTCTACCCTCACAATTTGACATCACCATGAATGTGCTCTAATCTGAAACAGGTCAATGCTTTTTTTTTTTTTTTTTTTTTTCATAACTTATTTCTGGAGGACTCTCTTCCCTTTATATGGGTAGGCAGTAGCTCACATGAAACAATCGAGTACCTGCATCTCCTAGGATGCATTTCAATTAGCTTGTTAAGGACAAAAAAAAAGTCCCTCACGTATATCCAGAAATACATATGGTATATAATGCCCCACAATTTCGTTGTACCGTACATTTTTTTAGAGAGATATAGCAACAGACTAATTAATTTAGAAATAGGGATGAATAAATGAAGGGTGTCTGGTCCGCTTCACTTGGATCACTATGCCGGCAGTGAGGGAAGGGGAAAGGAGCAGGGAAGCTACTGAGCATGTTAGTCCACCCGCAGGACTAGACAAACAGGGGGAGGGCTAAACATAAAAAATATATGTTACTGCATGTACGGTATTTTGCAGTAATATTTCTTTTGATAATGCTCTATCCATTACATAATACTGTTTGTGGGATGAGCTCTTTAAATATCATAGTCATCTTATTCCTAGCTGTTGGTGGGATAAATATACACTTCAAGTGCCAAAAAATATACAGTTTCCTATCCAACTATACTATATAATATTTAAAGGGGTTGTCCTTTGTCAGCCTTTTACAACAGAGATTATGATAACTTACAGTAACCGCCAGCCTGGAATATCTGGAGTTACTGAACACAATGCATAAGAGCTATGCAGCAGCGTAGCCCATAATCCGACAAAGTACCTGTCCTACACACATTGCTACTGCCGCTCTGTTCATTTTGTGGGGCTCCCCAGGGGAAGAACCCCCAATGATCTAATAGTGGAATGGACATAAGGATGCGGATAGCACGCTGTGTACTGTCAGCTCTTTTGCGGCCCCATAGAAATGAATGTGACCACTTCCAGTCCACAAACACGCGGTTGTGTGAATGGGGTCTAAGACATTTCGACAGACTGTTATAAACTGTGCAAAATGTATCATAGTGGATGATAAATCTATTTCATCTTTAGACTGTCTGGTCTATAAATTGGCTAAGTATTACTACAAAAGTGCACAATAACTTTGGCACATGTATACAAATTAAAGCCACGCATTTTTGTCTGCGTACAAATGTTAGAAAAGTGCCTTGAACACTTGATAAATGCAGCGCAAAGCAAGTATTTTAGATTTGTGGCTTAAATTTCAACAAAACTGGGACACTCAACAGTAAATCGGTCTTAAAGTATCTATTATAATGGTGCAATGTATATTTTCATGTGCATTTCTTGCACTTTATTCCTTCTTGTATTTGTTCAAATAAATAAATGTTTCCTAAAGAAATACCATTTTATCAGTATAGGCCAGTCACCTATATTTGCAGAGCTAAATCAAATCTAAATGGTTGAGTTTAGTAGCCATAGGTTCCAGCTTTCTATTTTACCAATCTCTCCACATTCCTCTTACCTCATTACAGGCTCTGCATCACGATGCGCGTTGTAGAAAAGTGTATACCAGTATGGAAGGAGAGCGTATCTTTGCAGTAGAGCCTCACGTATAAGTTCTGTATTTGCTTCTCCATGTAACCAAGGTTCACGTCGAGGGGTGTCCAAGTGAGCATGGGCACGGAAGAAAGGCTGATATGCTCCAGCCTGATACCAGCGAACAAGTAGTTCAGGCTCTGGGTTCTTAAAGAATCCTCCAACATCCGCTGTTAAAAGTCAAACAGAGTTTTAAAGGGTTGTCTCATCACATTGTTTTAGTGGTTGGAGATCGTCACAGTAAATGGACCTCCACCAATAAAAGAAAATAATAAGTTAAAACAAACCTCCACAGAATGAGATGCCAACGAGAGCCAGACTCAGGCACATGGGGAGGGATATTTTTAAGTGCTCCCACTCTGCTGCATTATCACCTGTCCACACGGCACCTGGATAACAAAATAAGAGGCTTCTATTCTAACTGCTGTAGGTCCCATGTAGAGGATTCTCATCACATACCAATAAAACTCTTACCATAACGTTGTGATCCTGCAAAGAAGGCTCGAGTCAAGACAAATGGCCTTTCCTTCCCTCCAGAACGATGAATCAAGCCCTCAGCAGTGGCTCGGTGCTGTGAATATTCAATGAATCAGACAGAACGCTAACAGAAGGATTTGATCTACGCAAACACACAGTGGTAAGCCTTCTCATGCAAAAATATTAGATAAAAGGAAACTATGCTCACCACATACAGCCCATAAAGATTGTGAACGTCCCGATGCTCCCAGCCTCCCCAATGTACAGCATCTTTGTGCATAGTCACTTCTGGGCCATTGAATACAGATGGCTCATTCATATCATTCCAAACAAACAGATTATCCATAGATCCCTGATAAGGAAACACGAAAGTAAGAATCATCTAAAAGGAATAGAAAAAGGAGAGAACAAAGAACAATATGCAGCATTTCACCTCATATTGGTCATATGAGAACATACTGGACCACCAGGCTCTCATATCTGGATTAGTGAAGTCAGGATAAGCAGCAGAGCCTAAAAGGAAATAAAACATGAAAATACATATGATAAGCAAGATGTCAAAGCACAAATTAGGCTACTAGACTCCCCAAATTTCCCACAAGTGTCTCAAAACTACATTAGGTTTCTTTTTCCTCCTGTACGCTTTCTAAGATATCTGAAGTAAATCCAATAACCCCTTATCCACGGGATTTCACAATACATCCATATTATCCTTATAGGCAATGCCACAAGATTGATTTTTTTCTCAGATTTCTGACCCCTCCAATATACAGTACAGACCAAAAGTTTGGACACACCTTCTCATTCAAAGAGTTTTCTGTATTTTCATGACTATGAAAATTGTAGATTCACACTGAAGGCATCAAAACTATGAATTAACACATGTGGAATTATATACTGAACAAAAAAGTATGAAACAACTGAAAATATGTCTTATATTCTAGGTTCTCCAAAGTAGCCACCTTTTGCTTTGATTACTGCTTTGCACACTCTTGATGAGCTTCAAGAGGTAGTCACCTGAAATGGTATTCCAACAGTCTTGAAGGAGTTCCCAGAGATGCTTAGCACTGGTTGGCCCTTTTGCCTTCACTCTGCGGTCCAGCTCACCCCAAACCATCTCGATTGGGTCAGGTCTGGTAACTGTGGAGGCCAGGTCATCTGGCGTAGCACCCCATCAACTCTCCTTCTTGGTCAAATAGCCCTTACACAGCCTGTAGGTGTGTTTGGGGTCATTGTCCTGTTGATAAATAAATGATGGTCCAACTAAACGCAAACCGGATGGAATAGCATGCCGCTGCAAGATGCTGTGGTAGTCATGCTGGTTCAGTATGCCTTCAATTTTTAATAAATCCCCAACAGTGTCACCAGCAAAGCACTCCCACACCATCACACCTCCTCCTCCATGCTTCACGGTGGGAACCAGGCATGTAGAGTCCATCCGTTCACCTTTTCTGTGTCGCACAAAGACACGGTGGTTGGAACTAAAGATCTCAAATTTGGACTCATCAGACCAAAGCACAGATTTCCACTGGTCTAATGTCCATTCCTTGTGTTCTTTAGCCCAAACAAGTCTCTTCTGCTTGTTGCCTGTCCTTAGCAATGGTTTCCTAGCAGCTGTTTTACCATGAAGGCCTGCTGCACACAGTCTCCTCTTAACAGTTGTTGTAGAGATGTGTCTGCTGCTAGAACTCTGTGTGGCACTGACCTGGTCTCTAATCTGAGCTGCTGTTAACCTGCATTTTCTGAGGCTGGTGACTCGGATGAACGTATCCTCTGCAGCAGAGGTGACTCTTGGTCTTCCTTTCCTGGAGCGGTCCTCATGTGAGCCAGTTTCTTTGTAGCGCTTGATGGTTTTTGCGACTGCACTTGGGGACACTTTCAAAGCTTTCCCAATTTTTTGGACTGACTGACCTTCATTTCTTAAAGTAATTATGGACACTCATTTTTCTTTACTTAGCTGCTTTTTTCTTGCCATAATACAAATTCTAACAGTGTATTCAGTAGGACTATCAGCTGTGTATCCACCTGACATCTGCCCGCCCAACACAACTCATGGTCCCAACCCCATTTATAAGGTAAGAAATCCCACTCATTAAACCTGACAGGGCACACCTGTGAAGTGAAAACCATTTCAGGTGACTACCTCTTGAAGCTCATCAAGAGAATGCCAAGAGTGTGCAAAGCAGTAATCGAAGCAAAAGGTGGCTACTTTGAAGAACCTAGAATATAAGACATATTTTCAGTTGTTTCACCCTTTTTTGTTAAGTATATAATTCCACATGTGTTAATTCATAGTTTTGATGCCTTCAGTGTGAATCTACAATTTTCATAGTCATGAAAATACAGAAAACTCTTTCAATGAGAAGGTGAACTTTTGGTCTGTACTGTAGGAACACCAAATTCAGTCATACAGTTTATAAATGACATTTCTATGACCAACATCCATGTCATTTATACAGTTAAGTGACTAAATGCAAGCTCATGACTGTGTGCCACAGATCAGACCTACCTGGCCAGCACCATCCCTCATAGTCGCCTCCATCTTTTGTTTTAATATAGAAATTACGAGAACGAATCTCGCTGTGAATCCGATAAGCACTGTCTATTTTTATGTGAGGATCAACGATAGCCACCATCTGCAATAGAGTTAAGGAATAATATAAAAATAAGGTCCTACCGCTGCACATTACATACTAGACTACAACTCCACAACGGCCTACTATGACCTTAGTCTTATAATTTATAAGAAAAAAAAAAAAAAACTGGTGAGAACTGGTGTCACTACTAGATTATATAGGCCGGGGGGGGGGGAATAATCTCACCTTTCTCCTCTTCTCTTTCAATCCAGTCAGCATATTTTTTGGAGTGGGGAACTTGTGAGGGTCCCAGGTGAAATATCTCTTTCCGTCAGCATGCTCAATATCTAACCAAATGACATCATAAGGTAGATTATGCTCATCAAAGCCAGCATCCACATTACGCACATCCTCCTCATCATTGTAGTTCCATCGGCACTGGTGGTATCCCAATGAGAAGTATGGTGGCAGAGCCTGGGTACCTGTATAATCATAGAAAGACAGTTTTTTCAGAGATGGAAGAAATTTTCAGTCTCCTGCACTGGAGACGCATCTTTTTAACTCAAATCACTGTAAAATACAATATGGCAGGGAAAAAAAACAAGTGCAAAAAGTTGACTTAGATGACAAAACTTTGGGCCTCTCTTACCAGCAATCCATGCTGGACATTTGTTAAAGGGGTTTTCTGTATTCTGGATTCTGAGGTCAGACTCTCCCATTCAAGTGTCTGGGATGAAATTGAAATGCTCTGACCATTGTTACTAAGTAGATGGCCCCATGAAAACCCATAAAGAGGTCACTGTGTTCATATGAGTGCTGAGGCCCCTTAAAACAGCTGATTATTGAGGTGCCAAAAGTTGAACCCCTACCAATCTGATTCTGATGGGCAGGTCACCAATCGCCTACTGCCAGTGAACCCATTTAAATTTGTCATTTTTTGCATAACCATGTTTCAGTTCTTTTATTCTTGAGAAGTACACTTGGTCAGAGTCTAGATGAAACTGACTGATACAAGGTGCCCTTTTCCTGCTGACTGGACAGCTACTTGAACATACTTTCATTTTGCAAGAATAAAAAGCATGGCAAGCGCCATGAAGTCTGAAGTCCACTATTATTGGTGCCATCAGTTGTTGAAAATGGCAACTGAGAGAACTCATACTAAAATAGCAGGAAAAGTTGGTCTGCTTGTCTGAGCTACATATACCCTAGAACAGTGGTTCTCAACTCCAGTCCTCGGGACCCACCTGCCAGTCAGGTTTTCAGGATTTCCTTAGTTTAGACCAGCTGATATAATTAGCGTCCATCCATCAGGACTTACCACAGGTATTCATTCTGTGGGATATTCCTAAATCCTGACTGGCAGGTGGGTCCCGAGGACTGGAGTTGAGAACCACTGCCCTAGAAGAAATGGTCTGCTCTAAAGGAATGAAAAAGGGTAAGGTGTGAGCAGTGAAAATGAATCAAGCTGTCTTGCATTTCATTAACGGTCCATCCTCAATTCCAGTTTTTCATGCTCACCCTTTTTACCAAAAGACAGGTATTCCCAGAGAAATGGTAACGCTGGTAGTATGACAGTACAAAACCCACCAAGCTGCTTTATTCTAGGAGCAGTACCATTCTTGTTCATGGGCTTTGTCTGCTATTGCAGCTCAGCCTTATTCAAGTGAACATGGGTGAATGGCAATAGCTAGACAGTGCTCAGGGCAAGAGTTTCTGGAAGAAGTCATTTTAAGTAGTCATTTCGAATATCACAAAATACAAGGTGTACATTTAAATACCTGTGAGACTGCCATACTGCTTAAAGACATCGCTTGGTGATGGCCCAAGTAAAATGAAAACGTCAATGACCCCACTTTCTGACATCCAACGCACATCTGTCTGAGGGGTCTCATCACCTCCCTGAATGTACTGCAACATCTTGCCAAGCAGAGTCTGTAATTTTTATAAGGATATTAGCAACTAGCCTGTTCCCCTCATATTAACATATCAACTCCTAACCAGAGATGAGCGAACGTGCACGCATGGGCGCCGAGCGCTACAGTGCTCATTACGAGCACGTTCGCTCATCTCTACTCCTAACACAATGTGCTCACCTTGCCAGCTGTGTTAGAGCTGATATCCACCCAGGTCTCTGCGGCGTTGAGCCAGAAAATACCTAATGTACGCTGAACATTGTGAGCCAACAAGAGGGGGACAGCGCCATATAAAGCCATTGTGTTATACAGCTCATACTGAAACACATCCAGGTTATAGAGCCGATAAGGGTCCGTGTTCCTACAAAGATAAAACTGCATGACTGAATGTAACATTTTCAGGTCCTTCATATATTGTACATACTGGCAATATTTGATAAGCCCACCCTCAAGAGGCCAGTTTTCCATGCAATTTTGACTGGCTGTGTCAGACGAGGTTTTAATGTGTTGTGTTTTTAATTGGTCTCAAAGATGAATGCACCACGTTTAGGCCCATGCAACCACACTGATCTGCTAATGACTTGAAACATATGTCTAATATTATGACGCCAGAAACACACAAAAATATTCTTACTCTGTTGTCCGTAGTCTCAGGTTGTCAGCATGCTCTGGAATCCCATACACATGTTCAAATCCCGGCAAAGAGAAATCAAGACCCACTGAAGAAGGACCTGCATGACATGTGCAAGTCAAATTTAGTTGCATCTAAGAATTCAACCAAACATAACCAATTCAATAAAAGCAATAGAAACATAACAGAAAAGTGCCAGTATTTGGTACAGGTGGCATAGTGAAACACTCTACAAAGACTATTTATACACAGCAACCACACCCAACGTCCTCCTGTAATATCTTTTCAATGTAAAAAATAAAAAGGTCTGACTGGAATAAGTAAAGATGCAATCTCTCTGACCTCTGATCTAACACACTTAAAAAGCTCGCTCTCACACCAAAGGACCAGAACAACTTTTCAAGCCTGGCCCCTTGGCAACGTAGAGGCGCAACAATGCTATTAGGGAGGCAGACTGAGATCTTATTACCAAAGCTTTACTGACTGGTGTCCTAGCATACAAGGCCACTGAGGCTCTAGATTATACTTACCAGTTTTAGGTTTTCTTTGAGTCTATGACAGTACACATGAGGACCGCCTCTTCCTCAGAAGAAACTGGAATCTCTTAAGTAGTGGGAACATCCCCCTTATCCCCAGGCTTTTCCAAGACCCAAGCCAAGTACATTATATATATATATATATATATATATATATATATATATATATATATATATATATACATATACACACACACATACATATACACACACACTTTTTTCTAAGTTTATGATAAATGAAAAAAAATTCAAGCTAAGGTTTAGAAAAAAGCGGGTGCCGTTATTGGCTCAGGAAAAATCGATTACTAGTATGTGTAATCTTAATTTTACCCTTTGCCTTATGACAGCACACATGGACAGTAGGCAAGAATATAAATCTAGGGTAGCACTACAGCCTGAAATACCTTCCTCCCAAATGCTAGTCCACCATTAGGAAGCTGGAGCTTGTACTGCTTGAAAAAAGGTGCGAGGCGAACTGCATTACAAATTTGCACAGGTCTTTTTTTTATCCCAGGAAGTAGATACTGATCTATTGAAATGCACCCCAAAACCTGAAGGGCAAGGTATAACCTGGCAATCCTGCCTAATCCACCTGGCTACTGATTGAGAACTATAGTCAGAGATTTTTCTTTCTGGATTGGTTTACCTGCTGATAAAATATCTTTATACCCAGGGATGCTCTGTTATGTGGAAATGTGGCACTCAGGGCAGAAACCTGTTTAAAGGGGTTATCCAGGAAAAATATTAATGACCTATCCACAGGATAGGTCCTCTATATTGCATCAGAAGGGATTCCAAGCACCCTGCCAATCAGCTGTTTTGGGAAACTGCATCGCTCACCAGAGCTCTGTCTTCCAAGTGTTAACCAAGCACAGTGCTGTACATCGTACAGTGGCCGCGCATGGTATTGACGTTCAGCCCCACTGAGTTGAATGGGGCTGAGCTGCAACTAGGCCATGTGACAGATGTACAGTGATGTCACTGGCCTTGGTGCTCACAGAGCCCTGGCCCCTTCTAAAAGCTGATCAGTCGGGGGCCCTGGTGTTTGATCCACACCAATCTGACATTGAAGACTTATCTTCTGGATAGGTCATCAATATTAATTCCCGGATAACCACTTTAAGGTCAGACACACACGAGAAAGTTCATTGTGAGGAACTCACAAGGTGGTTCAGCGAGAGGTCCCGTTCTGACCTCTGACAGGATAGCACAGCATTATATTGCTTTATAATGCTGTGTGAGGCTTCATTCACACGTTCGTATGTGTTTTACGGTCCGCAAAAAAAAAAAAACGGATGACGTTCTGTATAATTTCATGACTCTAAGGGTTACACAGCATTATAAATCAGTTTAAGTTCCTCGCATTCAACTCACTTGTGTGTATGTCTGGCTTTAGGGTGCTAGGCCTAAGGTTTTTTCACCCTTCTCCCTGGATAACCCTTTTAATGTAGCCCAGGGCACTAAAAGGAGGAATGAAAAACAAGCTCCGGCTGTTAATGGTATCTCCTACTAAGCTGACTAGCCCCTGTCTTACCTTTCTGTCTGAATATATTTTAGGAGCGTAGTTGCATTCAAATGTTCAGAGACAACTTAAAGTATAATTAACGACAAGTCAGGAGCGTTAATCACTGGTGGTCAAGGGTGCGGAGATCCCCAACCTCTTCAAGAACTAAGGAACAGATGTTGAGCACTGTGCCCTTTCATTTCTTTTCAGCTCTCCCAATGAGCAGTGTATAGATAAATCTGTACACCACTTGTTCCACTCTGGATGAGGTCTGAACAGAGCCAAACGAATGACAGGACAATGCTTAGCTGAGCTCTTACTCCCCTTTAGAACTCTGAGGGTGCGAAGGCGGGAGGGTCTCCACACCAGGACTCAAACCTACCAAGACCATGCTGCCTGATATCCACTGTGTTTTCCCATCTACACAATAAGGCGGAATCTGCAGTCATTATAGTCCTTACCATTTGGTTTGCTGTCTGTGTGAGTTTTAAAGGTTTCTTCCCACATTCCTGGCTCGTCCTTTTCTTCCTAGAAGACAAGAAAATGGGGAAAAACAGTTACCATACTGATTAACCAATGCACTGCTAAAAAATCATGTCTCTTTTAAAGCATACCAGAATCATAACTAAAGGAGCAGGTCTTTTGGGGGCTTTCCTAATGTCAGCCATATTATTCCGTTTCAGCTGTACAGCTAGATGCAAAATCTGGCAAAATCCAGCAGATCTGCTGCCCGTAGTTGTGAACGTGGCCTTACTAGAGATGGATCAGGCCTGACAGGCAGTGGACTGCAAGTTAGGTGAAGTGAGACCTCTAGTGGCGATTTAAATAAAGTGATTTAGAAATTTGCTAATTACACCATTCTTTATTGAATTAAATTTTGTGAAAGTACAGTGACTAAGAATCAGCTAATCATCTTAGGCTTTTCTTTCAATTATTTTCCACATTCCAACCTCTCCTCTCACCTTCTTGCTGTCTTCTTTTGCTACTTCTTCCTCTCCTTGGTGTTCAGGATTACTTTCAGTGGGTCCCTCCATCTTCTCTGAGTCACTACAAGCCGAACAAAGACGAGGGGTGAGGAGTGACGCTTCCAGAGGGATGAGAGATATAGAACAGAGGCAAGGTAGAGAGGAGGGAAAGGATTAGAAGATGAAGGACATGTGATGACGGGATATCACATCTAAGACTATGTATATCTGTAATTGTAGAGGTGACTACTCTATTACTACTGCCGTCATTCTGAGCCATCTACAATAATGTCAGTCGCTATAAAAGTGCCTACTCTTGCAAAGCTGTGTGTGCGCGCAAGTGTCCCTCACTACATTTTTTTCCAGAAAAATGCATAAAATATGTTTGTCAAGAAAAATTAAACTATTCAGGTGACAGTCTTTGAAGGCCACATCAAGATAACTACACTATATGTCTAAAGCTGTACTACTTATTTTGCTACTGCCAACCAACACGTTAGATGCCTATGCCAACAGCTACATATTAAATCACCCACTTGGGGCAAGTAGCAACTGGACAACATTGCCAACAATGGGCAGCATTGATAGCTTGCAGCAATGGGGTCCTAGATTTGAATCCGACCAAGGACACCATCTGCATGGACTAGTACTTCTATGTACATTTATACCCATACACCAATATACATAATTATCTCATATTGCATAAAACCTGAGATCTATAGAACAAATTATATATATGTGCCTGTCACACTGCTCATTCTTAGACACTTCAGCTGTTGGCCAAACTCTGACTCCTTTTCTCCACCTACCTCTGGCAGTGGCTTATCTCCTGTAGAGACAAGCGACTGGACAAGCTGAAGTTCAACAATTTGGATCCTTTTTCAGGCAGGCCCATACATATTACACTGTGGCGTGGAGGGGTGCCGATGTGTATGACTGTTACCATAGTGTCTTGAGTGATGACATTATTTATCACGCCCTCATTGTGAATCTCCTTGTGCACCTCCTCCTTGGCACCAATGCATCACAGTAAGGACACATGACCTTAGTCTATTTCGCTATATAATATACATACACACATCCTCCACCTCATTTTATTTTACTATTGCCTCCTGAAGAAGCTGTTAATAATAAAACGTGCGTCAAAGAGGTTTGCGGCCCTGTGGTTTGGGTCTCAACATGTCCAGCTGTATATGACTGATTGATGGCTACTGTTTGATTGTGTGTGCCTCCCTCTATACAAGTGGATCCTTTTGAGATGTTCATTCTGATTTAACTTTAGAGTAACTGGCTACCTTAAGGCTGTATTAAACAACCCGATTCTGCCGGCAATTGTCAGGAGGGAAGGGTTCCTTCCCGGCAATCGCCTGCTCGCTAGCAGAGGAGACCGCTTACATGCAGCGATCTCCTCCAGAGTATGAGGAGGAGTGATCGTTCTGCCATCACTCGTCCCCATGCTGTCCAGTTGTTAGGTAGATCGTGATTACACAGCTTGATCAGCCACCAGCAAACAATTTTTAAACATGCTTAAAAATCTGGAATGCCCGATGAACCAGAGTTTGCGCGTTCATCGCCTGCACTATTACACTGCTAGATCATTGTTAACGAGTGTTCATACACTCAGAGATGATTGGCCACACAATCGCCTGGTGTAATACAAGCTTTACTGTGTACTGCAGAGTATAATGCTAGATTAACTGGTATTTGCTTATTACATATTGTCTATGTGGACATGATCTATTAACTGGACATTTTATATGAATTGTGAGGGTACTTCATTGAGGCCTTAATACTAATACTTATATTTTGCCTTCAGTAGCAATAATTACCTTTATTGCTTTTAGTACATTTAGATGTTGATTATTTTGGCTATATGAACATGATCATCTGATATATATCCTTTGATTATGACAAGTTATACTCTTGAGTGACCTATCAAATTGCTCGGGTGTCTGTCAGTATCAATACGATTACATACCTATTAATCACTGTTTTTTGTATATTTATTGAGACATAGTATGAAATAAAATATTTTTTATAATTTGGGTGATTACCTCTATTCCCTATGAGGAGGTTGTGTAATATGTATGCATATATAACCTACATGTGCAGTTTGGCCAACATTTATCCAGGGTGTATGAGGGAAATGCACTGCTGCAAAAGGAGACCAAAAAAGCTAAACCTGCCACTTAAAAATGGAAAACATCAGTAGAAAAATCAGCCCTTCCCAAGATCTCTACATGCATTATTGCTTCAGGACTCAAACTCCTAGGTTTAGTGTCCCCTTAAATTAGGTCTGTGTTAATCATAGGTCAAAGCTTAAGTATGTCAGTCACGTGTAGGAGTCAGTTTGCAAGCGGGATCAATGATTACCTAGAGAAAAGATTCTTCACTTTATGCCACATGTTACCGACAGCACTACTAACTTTAGCCGAGAGACTGGGAGGTGATAGGGAAGGAGAGGGCAGAAAGAAACGGGGACGGGGCATAGAGCAAAAAAGAAAGAAAAACACATTTCAGTTTCAATTCCCAGGTACAAAATGCCAACCCAGCACCCCAATATCTCAATGAATTTTATTAATTATCTTTCTATATCATGATTTATAACGAATGCCAGGCCAGTAATTACAAACCGATCACTAAAGAGCACACTCAATTACCAAAAACCCCATGGTACTTACGTGTCTTTCCTTTCTCTAAAGTGCTCAAAGTAAAGCAACCCACGAGAGTTTACACTGAGGACCAAATCTTGTCCTGCTAGGATATCCAATCGAAAAGGGGACCCAGTGACCAAAAGCTTGTGCTCATCACTTCCCAAGGACACTTCCAGCATATTATCATCCTGCCCAGTTACCTGCAGACTATCAGAATAGTGATGAATACATATGTATACACAAAGACCTTATTCTTGTGGCATGGGAAAGCCATTGCAAGTTCACTTACTTTTTAGGGGTGGGTGTTCCAACCAGCACATCAGGAACCTGATACCGTGGTTTTAGAGGTTTGAGCTCATTGATCTTAATACGAGTCATGTTTCCATGGAGTCCAAAGACTTCCAGAAGGAGGGATACCTAGGACAAGAAAGAACTGTATTATCCAATAACTAGCCTAACAACGTACCCAGACACAGAATAGTACTGAAAACACACTGCTGCTGTCACAACAAATGTTGAGATGTTAGACGTCTTATTTCAATTGATAAGGGCACCCATTATAAATATTTTTGCTTTTCATATTTCCCATAGACTTTCAGCTAAGACATGGCTTGTCTTGGTTGGACGTGCATTTTTATTTTCTTATTGCGTTATTCCATGTATTGTTATACTTATCCTTTTGCATGTCTGTAAGTACTTTTAACTGTTTTATTCAACACTAATAACACTTTTATTTGGAAAAAAAAATGTACCAAATAACTGTAGAAAAAAACACCAGTGTGACCACAGCCTAAATCAAGTTTTTATGCTAAACATTAAAGGGGTTTTCCGGGTTCAGAGCTGAACCCGGACATAGCCTTAATTTTACCCAGGCAGCCTGCCTGATGTTAGCATCGGAGAATCTCACCGGCACTGATGGGCAGGCTTTAGCGCTGCCCTAGCCAGTAAAACGGAGGGGTGAAATGTAAAAAGAAAAGTGGACACCCCTTTACAATTATGATAATAGAGCACCACTGTGAAGAGAGATCTGGGTTCCCAAACAAATTTCATCCAAATACTTATATTCTGACTAGTGGTGTGAGCTGAACATTTACATATACAGATTTCTTGCACAAGTCTGGTGGATTTTTTCTTTTAAAGGAAAAAGAAATTTCCCTCTTACACAATAAATCTAATATCCTCAGATCATTATGCAACAACCACAGAGATGATGGCACTGGTCATGCATCTTCTCGCAGTGCAGACAGCTTTCAATCAGAGCCGCTATTCCCCCCACAGATGACTGCGCCTCTGACCGCTCACCTGCGTCTTGTCATTAATGAGCTGGATTTCAAGTTTGTCCGCAGTCAGTTTTGCGCTGCCCAGCAAAGCACGATACAGCGAGGATCCCGGGTCCAGCTTGCGTTGGCGGCTAGAAAGAAATAACAATTGCTGTCATTTGGATCTGATGGTATAAATTACGCTCTGATGCAACTAACACAATGAAAGGACTGCTGCAAGCAATGAGGGGTCACAATTAATCTGCACTTTCCTCTTCAAATCCAGAGGCACCAATGCCTGTATAACTGGTTAAAGCAACACTGTGGCAGACCAGTACTCCAGCCTATCACTGTTCATGTTTTTATCTTCAAAGCCTGGAAACCCCCTTTAAAGAGCAACTTAGGCTACTTTCACACTTGCGTTTGCAGGATCCATTTGTGAGATCCGCCCAGGCTCTCACAAACGGATCTGTCATGATAATACAACCACCTGCATCCGTTCTGAACGTTTGTATTATCTTTTACATAGCAAAGTCAATGGAGGACGGATCCGTTTTTTATTGTGTCAGACAAAACAGATCCGTCCCCATTGACTTACATTGTGAGTCATGACTGATCCGTTTGGATCAGTTTCTTCATGCGGACACAAAACGCAGCAAGCAGGGTTTTAGTGTCCGCCTCCAAAACGGAATGGAGACTGAACTGAAGCAAACCTGATGCATTCTGATCGTATCCTTTTCCATTCAGAATGCATGAGGACAAAACTGATCAGTTCAGGACCGTTTATGAGAGCCTGTGACGGATCTCACAAACGGATCCTGCAAACGCAAGTGTGAAAGTAGCCTCAATCTATAGCCAGAAATTTATATGGGTGCCCATACACAATAGACATACATCAGCCGAACAAGCAGATTTCAACAAGACCGGACAACTATTTAATGTGAAAGGGGTGTCCTGAACTTCCACAGTTTCTGGGCAAAATAAGGATTGGGCATGTTGCATTTCAACACGTCTGATCCTTTGGTCCTGTGGGAGGTAACACTGCCAGAGATGTCTGGCAACAACTTATTTCTCTCTTCTGCTCAAGAGGGGCGGCAGGAATAGCTTTTGAGCAAGACAAGCTTTTGGATGGCAGCTATCACTGTACATAGAGGTCAAAAGTGCTCAACACCACATCCCTGGGAATACTACCACAATGATCTGTATGACATCCAAGCCACCAGTCTGACTACCGCACCACAATCACCTTACCCTTGAGTTACACAAATCAAACGCACCTTCAAATCATAGTCTACTGGATACAACTCGGACAACTGGATAATGGTGACCAAAGAATCACAAAATAATGATAGTACTAGATACTAGAGTATATGATACCAAGAACATCTTCTCAGAATCAAGAGCATATGACACCGAGGAGCTACTCGACCTCCCCTTAATAGCAGGTGTGTGTGGGAGGAGGGGGAATTATTAGGCATGCTGGATTTTAACATGCCCAATCCTTTCTCATGGGAAATAAGACTCTGCCAGAGGGTGCCATGATAGTGGTTTATACCCTCTCTCAAATGTTTGAGCAGGCATGTTTAAGGAAGTCATGACAATTGAAAGTCAAACCATGTATTTAATCTGTTGGGACAATTTGTACCAGTTGCCAATGCAGGAAGTAACGTATTTTTCAAAAGTTTAGGTCTCTTAGTTTTATATTTATATTATATTTTCGTGCCTGTGCATTGCGCACTGCAACTTTCGGTCCACAGCACACGATCGCGAGCATGAGCCATAAATCTGTTTTTTTTTTTTTTTTATGTAGATTATTGGTATGCCCGGGTCAAAAATGTTGGATTGTGAGTGGTTTGCATTTGCTTAGTGATAGGCCAGTAATTTTAAAGGGTATCTGTCAGCAGATTTGTACCTATGACACTGGCTGACCTGTCACATGTGTGCTTGGCAGCTGAAGACACCTGTGTTAGTTTCATATGTGCCTGAATTGCTGAGAAAAATGCAAATGAGCCTCTAGGAGCAACAGATGCGTTTCCGTTACACCTAGAGGCTCTGCTCTCTCTGTAATATGATTGACAAGGCCAGGCACTGAAATGGCATCGCACCTGGCACTGTCAAAGTACAGAGAGCATGGCGGTTGCAGATAGCAGAGCCTCTAGGTGTGACTGTAAGGCCACCATTGCTCCTAGAGGCTCATTTGTAAAGTTTTTAATTTCCTGCAACAGCTGGGACTCAGGCTGTTGTAAAACAACAAATCCCAGCAAGCTCCATTCATTTCTATGGTGTTCCAAGAACAGCCAAGCAAGTATGTATGCTGGGAGTTGTAGTTTTACAACAGCTAGAGCATTTGTGATCCTGGTTTGTGGCCTACAGACAAAAAGAAGAGTGGGAGATTGTCAAGAGCAAGATAGCCATCATTTATTTCTGCAAACATGAAACTCCACCATAAGCAAACATGTTTGGTCAAGCATGGATAATTACTTCAAAATGGAGAGAGAGAAAAAAAAAGGCTCCGCCAGACAACTCTGGCCATGGTTATCTCTTGGAGAAATCCAATTCATCACTGGGGAAATGTCAGGCGCCCCTTAGTGTAGATCCAGTCATCTGTTCTTGTGTCAGTACTGGCACCAGTACTTCCCTCAGAGCCCTTTCGCAGGACCGTCCCCTTCTAATGCCCAGTTTAGTGGATGTAGTTGCGGTCCTCACACATTTAACACCTTCATATGCCAGTGACACCTATGGTACAAATGTTAGTGCTTCACAATCAGTACTTCAGTCACTGACCTGCAGAATGAGCTCTGTTCACATGTCTTGAAGTTGCTCCTATCAACACTCAGGCCAGGAGTAAGACAGACAGAGAACAAGAGGGCAAGTCCAAGGAGCCTATAATGAGAGAGAAAAAGTCTATGAGACGCTCAAATATCAGAAACAAGCACACAATGTCTCCTACGTAGAGGGGTCTGCTGGTTGATACTGGAAATGGTTAGAGTTTCTAGCATGTTGTAAGACAGCTGTTTTTTCTGCACATTGCCTGGATGACACCAGGATGCAAACCGCCCCCCTGTGCTGATACTGAGCTTGCAAGGAATGCTGGGAGATTTCAGCTCTGAACTGGAACACGAGATGTAGCCAATGACCAGTAGGAGTTTAACAGAGTTCCTGAACTGTTTACACGGATTACACACAAACTGTAAAATGGTCGGACTGGTCAGAGGCAAACATGGGACAATAAAGTAAAAATTAACAAAAATGGGAAAAAAAAAAAAATCACGTGCTGACTCGTGAGCAGACTGGAACTGACTGCGTAATAAAACACTGATAAAGTCAGTATTGGTCAGGGGAGATACAGCCAACACACAAACCGGGTGCTCAGTGACCCTTTAAAGAAAAATAAAGCAGTAATGCGTATGGGCTTAATTAAAAAAAAAAAAAAAATCTTGTGTCTACAGCCGCTTCGCAGATCTATGCATCTCCGTGGTAAAGACTGTAGCTATCTCTAAGGGTATGTTCACGTGGTGGCTTTTACAGCCAGAATTTGATATGAAGTGGTTAAAACAGTTATCTGGTTATTTTTCTTTTTTTAACTCATCTCACCCACTGTGGTAAGAAAGAACCACATTGCGTTTTTTTTAACCTCACAGGGCAAGCGGTGTGCTCCCTCTCTAATTATGTTGTAGGCATTTCTAGGATCACGTGTCGTACATCGGTTTCAACCTACAATTTTCACCAGTTGCACCTGCGCAGACAGCTCCTAGCTCCCAAGGCTGCCTGACTGCGCAGGTGCAACCCCTGCATAATGTGGGTGGAAACCGGGCTAGGATCACATATCCCATGTACAGCACATGATCCTAGAAGTGCCCGCAACACAATTATACCAGAGAGCGCAGAATGCAATTCTTGTAAGACAGTTAAAAAAAAAAAAAAAGGTTAACCCCTTTAAGCTCCGTTAATAAATAGCTGGGGTAGTAGTAGTTGTAGTAGTAGGGGGACATTTATTAAAACTGGGGATAAAGAAAACTGGGTTAACACAATTCACTGACGTGTGAATAAGGCCTAAGAGAATTGTATATCTGACCACAGAACTGCTCCTCACTGCTTCCACTAAGGCTATTTACATACATGTGACAAGGCTTAGAGGGGTTATCTCACTTCAGCAAATGTCCTTTAAAGGGAGTCTGTCACCTCCTAGGCCCCTATAAAGTACATAAAGATGGCCATAGCACATGTTGTAACAACAATAATGTTACCTTTGGCGCATTCCTCTGTGTTTTAGAAGTCCCAAAAACGGAGTTTTAAATTTATGCAAATGTATCGCCGCATGAGCCCGGAGGCGGCGTTTAGTACTTGGAGCCTGGGCTCCAGTCCTTTTTAACATGCAATCCCCGCCCCTGCTACTGCCTCTGCCCACCCTGCACCTCGTTGGGGTCCTCCTTCTCAGCCGGTGAGATCTCAGTCTCTCGCTGGGCCGGGGCATGGATCGCGCAGGGAAAGGGCTCTTCTGTCTACATAACAGACTGCCGGGCGGAAGCTTCCGCCAGGCAGTGTGTTTGGTGACGTCACCGGCTGTAATGGGCCGGCTTTAGCGCTGCCCTAGTCGTTTTACTGGCTAGGGCAGCGCTAAAGCCTGCCCATCAGCGCCGATGACATCACCGGGCTGACTGCTGAGCGGAAGCCTCCACCCGGCATAGCCCGGTTCATCACCGGAACCAGGCTAAATGCCTTTGCCCTGCGCTAATTAGCGCAGGGCAAAGGAGGGCATCGGAGCATAGGATGCTCCGATGTTAAAGGGGTATTCTCATCTTAGACAATGGGGGCATATCGGTAGGATATGCCCCCATTGTCTTATAGGGGCGGGTCCCACCGCTGGGACCCACACCTATATGCAGAACGGAGCAGGGAGCTCCGGCCACCACCAGGCGCAGCTCCTCGCTGCGCTCATAGAAATGAATAGGAGCGCAGTGCGCAAGTGCGGCCACCGCTCCCATTCATTTCTATGGAGCCGACGGAAGTAGCCAAGCCAGCGCTCGGCTACTTTCGGCGGCCCCATAGAAATGAATGGAGGGCGGCTGCGCATGTGCAGTGCGCCCTCATTCAGTTCGGGGGCTCCGTTCTGGAAATAGGTGTGGGTCCCAGCGGTGGGACCCGCACCTATAAGACAATGGGGGCATATCCTAGCGATATGCCCCCATTGTCTAAAATGATAACCCTTTAACATCAGGCAGGCTCAGCTCTGAACCCGGACAACCCCTTTAACTTTCTCTACATGATAAATGCCACTTGCTGAAGTGAGACAATCCCTTTAAGGAATCATCTTCAGCTGGGACCATGAAGAGGGGCCAAGCATCCTTCTGACCGTCAGGTAGGTTTATATTAGTGCATAACATACAATGGGGGTCTCCATCCCACCATTTAAAACCTACTCGTCTGAAAGTGTGGCTTCCATCATCACAACAGTTGGAGATTGGTCCCATACATCTGAAGGGGATTTCTGCAATACCCATCAAGCTGAGGGAAGCAGCAGAAGAACACCGGAGCCCTTTAAATCTTTAAAGGGGAACTCCAAGAGAACTGATTTCCCTCTGGAAGGGCTCAATAACTGGATCGCCACCCTCCGCTGATCTGGCAGAGTCACCTGCAATACCAGGGATGGGCTAGTGACACCTCCACATTAGATGCCACCAGGCCCCAGTACTGGTGTGTACTGGCCAGGTTACTGTCAGGTCTATGCTCTCTTCAGTCATACTAAGGCTCCAGGACAGTTCTGTAATAGGTCCCTGTTCACTGTCAGAACAGTGCAGCATTTAGGATAGGAAAGCTTCGCACACATCTCCCAGTACGCCAGGGATAATGACAGGGCAGGGTGCACTCATCGCTGCCTACCGCACTGCTCCGCTTGGTCACCACCAGGCAACTGGACTGGGGAAGTGCAACCATCCCCTTCCTCGGTGGATCCGGGGACATGACCCGGGTGACTGCTCTGCGGACTGCCGTACTGAGCGCTCTATACCACAAACCTGCCATTAACTAGAACACAAATGACCAAAGCAGCCATAGCTCTGCCTGCAGCCGGCCACATCGCATCGTGTAAGCCCGTGCACCGGGTGCCTTCCCTCCTAGTCAGCCTATAGGCCCACAATATACCAGCATGTGCCGTCCCTCCCTATATCGGGCCCGCTCTCACCTCCAAGCCACCGCCATCTTGGAGCCGCTCTAACCTCCGACCCCCCTCCCAATAGCCGGCTCTCTGACAGAAGCCACGCCCATTGCTCAAACGTCACCGCAAACCCTAAAGCGCTGTCCGGGACACGTCAACGCGTACCATTGGTCGGTAAAAGCTGGACCAGGAAACGCCACGCCCATACCAGCGGCTACCTGGAAGGGTGTACAACGAATGGGGAGAAGGAAGAGCTGGGGTCATGTGACCAGGAAGACAATGGGCGGGAAAGGCGAGCAAGACAAAGGAAGGGTTGAGTCTAAATCAAGTGGGCTAAAGGGACCTGGTCCCTCTGCCCACTAGGATTTAGCCTACTCTATATGAGAATGCTAAATCCTAGTGGGCTAAAGGACCAGGTTCCTCTGCCCACTAGGATTTAGCCTGCTCTATATAAGAATGCTAATTTCTAGTGGGCTAAAGGACATTTATTTTATATAGCAGTCCAGGGTTGATTTTTTTTTTTTTTAATTAACTAAAGAGGTTTTCCAAAAATTGACAAAAAAAAAATACACACAGGCAGGAAAGGCAGAAAATTTATGCAAAAACATTCCCTTATCCCTGCCCTGTCACTGCACCGCTGCCGCTCTGAAACCTGAGAACAGTGATTGGCTACAGCGACATAGGCGATCAATGTGAGGTCATCGTTACAATTATTACCATTGTTACAAAAAAAACGGAAGGTGGCATTTGTCTGATTTTTTTTTTTAAAAACACACACACAAAAAAACATAATGTGGCTTACATATGGCATAATGTGGTGCACATATGGCTTAAAACTAGTAGCTAACTACTAGTAACTAAACTAAAATATAGCCTGTTTTCGCCAAAAGCAACAGGTCCCTCTGCCCTCTAGGGTAAAGCCTGTTTTGACAAAAAGGACCAGGTCCCTCTGCCCACTAGAATACAGCCCCTTTTCACAGAAAAGACAAGGTCCCTCTGCCCACTAGCATTTAGCCCGCTCTATACAAGGGTGCTAAATCCTAGTGGGCTAAAGGACCAGGTCCCTCTACCCACTAGAATACAGCCTGTTTTCACAGAAAGGACCAGGTCCTTCTGCCCACTGGGATTTAGCCCGCTCTATATAAGGGTGCTAAATCCTAGTGGGCTAAAGGACCAGGTTCCTCTGCCCACTAGAAAGGGTCTGTTTTCACAGAAAGGACCAGGTCCTTCTGCCCACTGGGATTTAGCCTGCTCTATATAAGGGTGCTAAATCCTAGTGGGCTAAAGGACCATGTCCCTCTACCCACTAAAATATAGCCCTTTTTCACAGAAAGAACCAGGTCCCTCTGCCCACTAGGATTTAGCCTGCTCTATATAAGGATGCTAAATCCTAATTGGCTAAAGGACCAGGTCCCTCTACCCACTAAAATATAGCCTGTTTTCACAGAAAGAACCAGGTCCTTCTGCCCACTGGGATTTAGCCTGCTCTATATAAGGGTGCTAAATCCTAGTGGGCTAAAGCAGCGGTCCCCAACCACCGGGCCGCGGCCCAGGACCGGGCCCTGAAGCGATGTCTGCCGGGCCGCGGCGGTAGCAGGGGACAAGGAGATAAGCGCTTCCATTGTGGAAGCGCTCATCTCCATAGTCATCTGTATCGCCGTCCTGAGGACGGCGATACAGATGCCTGTGCTGCGGTGGGGCAGGGGAGGGAGAGGCGTCTCCCCTGCCCGTTCCTCTGATAGGCTGCAGGCCTAGTGCCTGTAGCCTATCAGAGGCCAGCTCAGGCGGTGCGATGACGTCATCGCGCCGCCTGAGCCGTGCAGAGCGGGACACAGGCCGGAGGAGGCCTGCATCGCAGTGCTGCCAGGCTGATGGAGGTAAGTATAAGTGTTTGTTTTTTTATTGTACAAAACTGAAGGAGAGGAGCACTATGGGCACTATAACTACCGTGTGGGGGGCACTATAACTACTGTGTGGGGGCACTATAACTACTGTGTGGGGGCACTATGGGCACTATAACTACCGTGTGGGGGGCACTATAACTACTGTGTGGGGGCACTATAACTACTGTGTGGGGGCACTATGGGCACTATAACTACTGTGTGGGGGGCACAATAACTACTGTGTGGGGGCACTATGGGCACTATAACTACTGTGTGGGGGGCACAATAACTACTGTGTGGGGGCACTATGGGCACTATAACTACTGTGTGGGGGCACTATGCTACTATAACTACTGTGTGGGGGCACTATGGGCACTATAACTACTGTGGGGGCACTGTGGGCACTATAACTACTGTGTGGGGGCACTATGGCACTATAACTACTGTGTGGGGGCACTGTGGGCACTATAACCACTGTGTGGGGGCACTATGGCACTATAACTACTGTGTGGGGGCACTATGGCACTATAACTACTGTGTGGGGGCACTATGGCACTATAACTACTGTGTGGGGGCACTGTGGGCACTATAACTACTGTGTGGGGGCACTGTGGGCACTATAACTACTGTGGGGCACTATGGCACTATGACTACTGTGTGGGGGGCACTATGCTACTATGACTACTGTGTGGGGGCACTATGGCACTATAACTACTGTGTGTGGGGGCACTATGACTACTGTGTGGGGGCACTATGGCACTATAACTACTGTGTGGGGGCACTATGGCACTATGACTACTGTGTGGGGGCACTATGGCACTATGACTACTGTGTGGGGGCACTATGGCACTATAACTACTGTGTGGGGGCACTATGGCACTATAACTACTGTGTGGGGGCACTATGGCACTATAACTACTGTGTGGGGGCACTATGGCACTATAACTACTGTGTGGGGGCACTAATGGGGAATAACTACTGTGTGGGGGCACTATGCTCCGCCCCCCAACAACCGCAGCGCCCGCCCCCCCCCCCCCGGGCCCTGGGGAAATTGTGTAGCGAGAAACCGGGCCTTGGTGCAAAAAAGGTTGGGGACCACTGGGCTAAAGGACCAGATCCCTCTGCCCACTAGGATTTAGCTTGCTCTATATAAGGATGCTAAATCCTAGTGGGCTAAAGGACCAGGTCCCTCTGCCCACTAGAATATAGCCCTTTTTCACAGAAAGGACCAGGCCCCTCTGCCCACTAGTATTTAGCCCGCTCTATATAAGGATGCTAAATCCGAGTGGGCTAAAGGACCAGGTCCCTCTGCTCACTAGAATACAGCCTGTTTTCAAAGAAAGGACCAGGTCCCTCTGCCCACTAGGATTTAGCCTGCTCTATATAAGGGTGCTAAATCCTAGGGGGCTAAAAGACCAGGTCCCTCTGCCCACTAGAATACAGCGCTTTTTCACAGAAAGGACCAGGTCCCTCTGCTCACTAGAATACAGCCTATTTTCATAGAAAGGACCAGGTCCTTCTGCCCACTGGGATTTAGCCCGCCATATATAAAGGTGCTAAATCCTAGTGGGCTAAAGGACCAGGTCCCTCTGCCCACTAGAATACAGTCTGTTTTCACAGAAAGGACCAGGACCCTCTGCCCACTAGGATTTAGCCCGTTCTATATAAGGGTGCTAAATCCTAGTGGGCTAAAAGACCAGGTCCCTCTGCCCACTAGAATACAGCCTATTTTCACAGAAAGGACCAGGTCCCTCTGCCCACTAGAATAAAGCCCTTTTTTTACAGAAAGGACCAGGTCCCTCTACCCACTAGGATTTAGCCCGCTCTATATAAGGGTGCTAAATCCTAGTGGGCTAAAGGACCAGGTCCCTCTGCCCACTAGAATACAGCCTGTTTTCAAAGAAAGAACCAGGTCCCTCTGTCCACTAGGATTTAGCCTGCTCTATATAAGGGTGCTAAATCCTAGGGGGGCTAAAGGACCAGGTCCCTCTGCCCACTAGAATATAGCCCTTTTTAACAGAAAGGACCAGGTCCCTCTGCCCACTAGGATTTAGCCTGCTCTATATAAGGATGCTAAAACCTAGTGGGCAGGGGCGGATTGGCAATGTAACCCACCGGGAAGGTTCCCGGTGGGCCGATGGCTTTTTATTATGCAGTGGGCCGTCAGCTGTGGCTGCACATTATAATCAAAGCAAAGCAAGGACTCTGCACTGCAGGCTGCCAATGGCCCTGCTGTGCCGTCATTATCATACACATGCTAAATAATGACAGCACAGCAGAGCCTGCAATTCAGAGACAGTGCTATGCGCTCATTAGCATAAGAAAAGACCGGGCGCGGCAGCCATCGGAGCTGCGATGTAAGTGTACACACTCACCAGGCCTTTTAATCCAGCGCTACTACAGGGAGCAGGGTGAAGTGAATCAGCAATCCACTAGAATGCCTGGCAGGGAGCGATGCTGCATGGCATTAGAAACAGAGGAAGATAGCTGGTTACCAGTGACATCCTGCACCAGGATATGCACTGGGAAATGGAGACCTATTGGGTGAGACATGGAAAGATCTAGTGGGGAATTCTGAGTGATCCTTAGTGGTTTAATCACTGTATAGGTAGTAAACAAAACTTATTGGAGGGAACAGCAATCAACTATATATTCATATACAGGCCCTATAGGTGACATAGAGTCAAGTAGAGATCTGGAGAAGGGGCTCTGCTAATCCTAATAAGCAACATCTGCTGACACTATGTGGCATATGTAATACTAGTGTAATTACTGGGGACACTATAGGGTCACTGCAGGAGGCTCTGTGGGGACATGTTTTTAATGCTGGGGGCAGTATAAGAGGGCATCAATATTGATGAGGCACAATCAGGGGCAGCACTGGGGGCATTATATGGGCCAGGGGCACTATGAAGATGTGTTTAAAACTGGAGCAGCTTCTGGGGAGGTAAGTTTTGCTCCGGGGGCAGTATTTTGTACTGCACTAGGGTATTTGGTATGTAGTATTGCTAGCCCCATCTACTTGTATTGACCACGCCTTCTGTCAGTTTGAATCCACCTCCAACCTGGGGCCACTTTTTGTATTTTTTTCCAGGGCCACTTTAAGTTCCCAATCCGTCCCTGCTAGTGGGCTACAGGACCAGGTCCCTCTGCCCACTAGAATACAGCACTTTTTCACAGAAAGGACCAGGTCCCTCTGCCCACTAGGATTTAGCCCACTCTATATAAGGGTGCTAAATCCTAGTGGGCTAAAGGACCAGGTCCCTCTGCCCACAAGAATATAGCCTGTTTTTACAGAAAGCACCAGGTCCTTCTGCCCACTAGGATTTAGCCTGCTCTATATAAGGGTGCTAAATCCTAGTGGGCTAAAGGACCAGGTCCCTCTGCCTACTAGTTATAGCCCTTTTTCAAAGAAAGGACCAGGTCCCTCTGCCCACTAGGATTTAGCCCGCTCTATATAAGGGTGCTAAAACCTAGTGGGCTACAGGACCAGGTCCCTCTGCTCACTAGAATACAGCCTATTTTCACAGAAAGGACCAGGTCCTTCTGCCCACTGGGATTTAGCCCACCATATATAAGGGTGCTAAATCCTAGTGGGCTAAAGGACCAGGTCCCTCTGCCCACTAGAATATAGCCCTTTTTCACAGATAGGACCAGGTCCCTCTACCCACTAGAATACAGCCCTTTTTTACAGATAGGACCAGGTCCTTCTGCCCACTAGAATGCAGCCCTTTTTCACAGATAGGACCAGGTCCCTCTGCTCACTAGAATATAGCCCTTTTTTTACAGAAAGTACCAGGTCCCTCTGCCCACTAGGTTTTAGCCCGCTCTATATAAGGGTGCTAAATCCTAGTGGACCAGATCCCTCTTGCCACTTTAAATAAAAAAAGACCAGGTCCCTTTGCCTGCTGGGATTTACACTGCTCTAATATATAAGGATGCTAAATCCAAATGGTCAGAGGGTCCAGATAGGGTGGGACGTTGTAGGGTAAGATTCCTGCCACTTGCCAAGGTCTGGCTGCTGGCGCCAAGTCTGGTAGTGAGTGTGCTATTGCTGGACTGGTTTTCTCATGATTAGTATACTTTATTATTATTTCTTCTACCTTTCACAGAGGTTGGATTTTTCCACATCTTCCAGTTTTCTGTTCCTTCTCTCGACCTATACATACGGTAGCTGTCAGCTTCTTCTCCTGAAGCCTCATGCAGACCCCACACTTCACTCTATGACTATAGGGCAGGACGTGGACACAGCTTTCCTATTGTGCTATTATGCCACCTTCACACTCTGTGGATTTTATTGAGGAATTTTCGGCAGCTGAGAATCAGTTCCATTTTTTAAGTTTGGAGAAATCCGTTCAATGAATGTAACTCATTTTTGGTCTCAAAAAATTCCCCAACAAAACTCCCATTGTTCTTATAACAGACCCGGTGTTACTGTAGTCCATCTGACCTCTGAGCTTCATCAGCTTTCCATCCTGAGAGGACGCAGCGCAGGATTCTTTACTAATGTTTCTTTTTTTTGATGACTCCACATATTTTTCAGAATAATTTTAAAAACAAAACGTGGGGTTGCCCTTTTCCATAACCAGTCAGAAATGATAAAGCAGTTGCAGCCTGACATTACCAGGATGAGGGCGCCCATTGTTTTGGGGCTTTCCCAGCTTAACCCTTTTTTGTTTTTTTCACTCCCTGCCTTTCTGGGGCCTCATCTTTTTTATTTTTCCGTTCACATAGCCGTATGAGGGCTTCTTTTTTGTGGGGAAGTTGCGCTTTCTACTCT